>PVHY01031915.1:0-12257 GCA_004024945.1 Uropsilus gracilis | reverse complement strand
GGGGGGGAGGCAAACCCTTGAGATTACAAAGTTGTGAAATTTATATATAAATAAAGAAAAAAAAATCAAATACCAACTGAATTAGGGAGCTAAGTGGGGTGTCTGCAGACAAAGGAAGCCCCAGTTTGGGCTGCTCTGCCTGCCTGTCCCTTTTCTTGAGACTGCATCTGCCAGTGTTGAGAACAAAGATACTGAAGTAAAACTGGCATGCAGCTTGCAAAAGGTGGCAGAAGGGGGCAAAAACACATATTTAAAGAGTTTTTTTTTTTTAAGTTAGAGTGATTATTTCCTCTCAAAATGAAATTATGTTAATTCATCCTCTGCCAGAGGGTGGAAAGATGGCCTTTGGAGAATGAAGCTCAACTAATTTTAGTTCAATTTGCATTTCCGGTACATTAACAACTTCAGTCTGGAGTGTAGGGGGGAGTAGGGAGGCTGACCCAATTTTACACCCTGAAAGGGGGCAGGGCAGAACTGTGGGGCAAATGCAGAATACAGGTGTTGGCATGACAAGTTTGCTTAGGTCACACAGGGGGTGGGCAGATGACAGTCCTCCCCTTACTTGCCCCCTCCCAGGCCTTCCAACCTTTGACCTGATGGCCATGAGGACTTACAAGAGGCAAAGTGGGTCACAGACAGAAAGTGGGTTCCTTGACTTGAGCAAGCCGTAGTCTCTGCGCTCCTTCTCTGTGAAATGGGAACTTATGTGGCTCCCATCAAAATTCCAGATAATCGTGTATATTAAACTCTGCACAGCTGCTACCCCAGCATCCTGGCACCGAGTTCCCGGAACACTCGTGAATTCCGAAATGATAAAAATACTCGGAAAATCTTTTCCTCTAATGTTTGGTCTTTGTCCATGGTTCCTGACACCAGCTCCTAAGTCCATCTGATCTTTTGTCCTATGAGGTGATTCCACTGATTTCTGGGGGGTAGGGGGAGATGAGGTTGGGGGGGTGGCAGTCACCAGAAAGACCAAATATTGATTAGAAACTTGGAGGTAGCACATCCAGTTGGTGACGTTCCAGAGTCAGAATCAGAAGACTTCACTGTGGTTTTGAAGTTCCTTTAAAAAAAAAAAAGTGTCCCTTTTGCAAGAATGAGTGTTTTCCCTCCACAGAGCCACATGAAAGCCTCAAATCAAATTTAAGTAACAGTTCAGACATCTCACTGAGATCTGCCTCTGTCAGCTGTTTGGAAAACGCCCAGAGCGTGCTAATTCTGATTTTACCACCTCTGAGCCTGGCAAGCAAAGACCTGGACTGTTTTCCAGCCAACAACTTCAGCAAAAAGCATGAGCTTTCCAGGAAATCTAAAGTACTAATTACCCAGGCCCCATGTTTGCACATGGACCGTGTGTGTGTGTGTGTGTGTGCGCACGTGCGCACGTGTGCCCCTCTGAGGCTGTGGATGTGTAAGTTCTCCCACTGAGAAGTGAGTGCTTTGTTTTTCTCCTGCCAACGCCATGGAGTCACAGCAGCCCACACCCCGCTGTTGCTGGGCTGACTCACATGGAAAACAGCAGCTCACCCAAAGCCAGAAGTGGTTTGGTAGGTCAGAGGGACCCAGGAGTGAACACTCTCTTCTCATCAGGGCAGCATTCTCTTGTATATCCACGAAGGGCTTGGGTAACTTAATTCCCATAAGTCTTTGGCTCTGAAACCCACCTTCCTTTGTTTGATCAGCCTCCACCCGGGTCCCAGAGATGCCCTTGTCTCTGGCCTCTGCTTGCAGTCAGCGCTCTGCCGAGCACACCTGCTCCACCATTAAAATGCATTCAGCAGTCTGGACTACCCCAGCAGCCCTACTTCCCAACACCCAGCCCTGCAGCATCCTAGCAGAGGTTGGGTGAGCACCTAAAAGGAGTGTCAGGCCAGGCATGGTGGCACATGCCTGTAAGTGGCAGCCTAGGAAGCCACGGCCGGGGCCAGGGATCGCAGTTCTAGTCCTGCCAGGGGCATGTAGCAAAACCTAGTTCCAAAACAATATAGCTGGGTGTGGTACCATGCACTTGTAATCCCAGCCAACTAGGAAGCTGAGGCTGGGGATTGCTTGAGTCCATGGTACCCCGGGCAACATGAGCCTGAGATTCCATGGGCAAAAATCACGAGAATTAGTCTCAATTAATTAATTAATTAATTAATTAATTTGAGTTAATTAATTAATAAAAGGAGTGTCACACAGAAGGGCTGTCACACACTGGAGTCTGTGCACCGAGAGACGGACACATGCTCAGAGACCCAGAGAGGTGAACTCATTCACCAGCACCAACACCTCTACCAATGCTCAGGCCCCGCTTCCTCACCTTGGGTGGTGTCTTCATTCTGTGCCCTGCGCATCTGGGAGCCCTGGAGAATCAAGAACCAATGAAGAACACCTGCAATCCTTTTTGATCCCAACAGGATCAAGGAGTGATTACTTCCCATGACTATCCCATTGCTCTCTTGCCTTAGACATTAACCTTCCACATTCACTTGACAGTTTGTTGCCTGGAACCAGGATAGACTACAAACAGGAGATTCTAGAAAATGAAGACACACCTCTCCAGTCTACCCCCAGGCCTTGCAAGGAGAGTGTGGCACTCTCTAATACCATGATGGATATCACACATGCACACACACATGCACACACACGCATGCACACGCACACACACAGCATTTCTATTTGGGAAGTTTTGTCTTATCTTCAAACTCACTCATCTTTCCTTAGTCACATCTCATCTACTGATGAGCCCATTCCTCCTATTACAGGTTTTATTTCCCTTTGATTCTTTCTTATGGCTTCACTTTCTTTGCTTGTTACAGCATCTGGCTGTTCTTGCACATTGTCTACTTTTTCCAGTAGAACCCCTAACGTATTATCTGTGATACAGCTGAGTCTGCTGTGATACTTGTTTTGTGTTTTCTTGTCTTGACTTCTGGAAGGCCTTATCATTTTCTAAAATTAATGTGTTTGCTTTCTACATCTCTGCTAATTTTCCTACAGAATTTGATTCCTCCTCTCAGGGGTGCTCCCCAAAGTTCTCCCACCACCATAGCACCCATGCGTCATCACCACAGTCTCTTATGCTCTTTCCCTCCTCCATTTTGAGCCCCTCCCTCCCCATTCCCTGTTGGATGCCTCAGATCTATGGTTTGCCTGCAAGTTTTGTCTTTTCCCTGGCCCTTTGGTTTCCCTATATTCCACCTATTAGTGAAAGCATCCAATATTTTGCTTTTCCCTTCTGATGTATTTCAGTTAGCATAGAACCTTCCAGTGCTATCCATGTAGTTTGTGTTTATCTTTTGTGATATGTGTTTATCTTTTTTGATCACTGAGTAGTGTTCCATTGTGTATATATACCACAATTTTGATCTGTTTGCCTATTTGGGGGCTCTTAAACCTTATCATTTTTTGTTCAAGGTTGACCATGATGTATTGAGTCATAGGAGCCAAAGTAAATAGGTTTTCAGGGTGTTATTTTATGTGAATCTGACAAGGAATTGGCCTGTGGTTAAACTATATATTGCCATAACTGTGGTGCCAAAAGCTTTGACTTCTTCCATTATCCCTACATTGGGCTCCTGGGTGGTCTTTGGGTTTTCCTAAGAGTCCTCCTTATATAGAGCCTGCATTGCAGCTTTAGCCGCTATTATTATAATATACATTCTGTTGATATAATGATAATGTGTAGGAGAGGTGAATCTCTGATCTTGTGACTCAGTCTCATTCTTTGAGTGGACTATGAACACCACGATTATTCCTGGCTCTCCTCCCACTCCACCCCCCCTGCTGAGTGAAACGAAGATTTCAGGGGTCTTCAGTCTAGTCAATCCCACCTTCCTCCCCCCATCTCTGGTAGATTAAGGGTCAAGTGAAATCTTTTTCATTTCTGACATGAAGAATGCTCTGGCATATTTGAAAATACATACTATTTTCCCCCCTGCCTGAGCCACAGAGATTATTTCTCACTTATGCACTGCAAGAAGCTGGTGGAATTAGAGGAGTTAAAACCCACGAAAATGTGACAACCATCTCCCCACCAGGACTCAGCCCCAGGAGTTATTTACTCCCAAACTAGCCCACGTTCAGCCTTCATGACTTCACCAAAATGACCGTTTAAGTGTTCCCGTTAATTTGTGACTCTAGGAGCATCTCCTCCAGGTTCACAGACCTTGATTGCAACTCTGAATTTACCTGTCTCTCAGGGTGAGAGATTTCAGGGTGACTTTCCTGACCTTAATTTTCTGGTAGAGCCAACAGAAAAGTCATTACTGTTCAATTTTCTTAGCTTTTCCCTTGCTGTAAAGACAGGAGTGACAACATCCAAGGTCTTTACATGTTGGAACAAAAACTGGAAATATGTTACTTAGTGGTTTAACAATCTCATTATTTTAATTTTGAAACGCTTTTTTAAATGACACCTTCCTAGGCATCTATCTTTGGCCCTTAGGTGGTTAACTATAGATTGAGCTGTTCTTTTCTTACTGTAGCAGAAAGTAATACCAGAAATCTTTTTTGATGCCAATAGCATCAAAGAGTAATTACTTCCTGGGACTATCTCATTGCTCTCTTGCCTTAGATAATAACTTCCCGCATTCACTTGACAGCTTGTTACCTGGGTCCAGGATAAACTGCAAACAAGAGATTCTAGAAAATGAAGACACACCTCTCCAGTCTGCCTTTCTTCTCCCTGCAGACCCCAGTCCTTGCAAGGAGAGTGTGACACTCTTTAATACCAGGATGGATATACCTTCTTTCCCAGAGACCTGTGGATGAGGGACACATACTCGCTAAAGTAGAAATGATGCTGGTAGATGCCTTCTTAGAAGCAGCCTGTTCTAAGAGAGGTGAAAGGCTATGTGAGCACAGAGGACCACAGAGAAGGAATGACTCATTCGGCCACTGGGAGGGAAAGCTGGAGCGATATAGCTTTCCCTAGCCCCACCCTGCTGTCACCTCTGAGGTCTCCTCTGCCTGAGCTAAACCACCCAAGGACAGGAAGGGCTGTTGGTGTCACCCTAGTCTACAGAGAAGGGTGATTTTTGTGAGTCAGGATCTGTGACAGCTATGGGACTTGAACAAACTCCCTAAGCCTTCTGGGCCTTGGCATCTTGCTTGGGGTGCTGGGGTGATACAGCTGGGGTGAACACGGAAGTCTAAGCTTACTCAGCCTTGCTGATGGGGTTGGGGCTACAGTTTTCCTATGGGTTTTGGCTAGAGTAGCACAGTCGCTGTCTATAAAGATTCCGTCTTGCTAGGCTGCCCTGCTCTGGTGACTACAGCATGACTCCTGTGGGGTTTTTGCTACCTATACCCAAAGATGTGTCCAGGCTGCTGGTTTTGTCAGCCCAAGTCTGGCATATAGGAAGCCCATAAGACAAAACCCAGGAGACTCAACACTGACTTAAACCTGAGGTCTGAAGCCTACATTTCTCAGTGTCCTTTGCAGCTTGGGGGTGGATATAATCTGGTGTAATAATAAGATACAGCGATATGGCCCAGATGTGACCACACTGGACACTGGACCCTGGGCGTTCATTTTGCTGGGGAAGGGCAGCAAAGTCTGTATGGTCTCTCGGGTCAGGGACAACCACAGCTTCAGGAAGGGGACAAGTCTGCAGTGAGGATCTGCATGACTCCAGGGAATTAACCTGGGAGAACACAGACCTTTTGTGACAGAGAAGCTATCTCTCATTCAGAGACTGGAATGAACTGCTGCAAGCAACCCCTCACTTGGTCTCACAAAGAAGTGTAGGAAAGAGACACAGACATGTGCCTTAGACACAGAGTAAAGGTGTTGCCTCTGGAAAGACAGGGAGGAATGTGACAGCCTTGAGTTCAGCCCTGGGGAGGAAGTGTGGTCTGAGGAAGAAGTGCGTGTTCACGTGTGCTGTGATAATGACAAGGATGAGGCATGGACGCGTGGAAGTATATGTATGATGTTGTGACAGTCACACACCACTTACCAGTGTGTCAGTCAATGACAAACAACGGGGAATGGAAGCTACTGTCTATCTGTAAGGTATCTTATAGTCGACGTGTGTAGGTCACAGCACCAAGCTGTGCATAAGTGTACCCTGGGATGTTTGCATGGAAACAAACATATCACCCATTGACACTTTCTGAGAACATATCCCCATTGAGACACATGACAGCAATGACAGAGATAAGGCTCAGATGCAAAAGTCGACGTGTGAACACAGAAAAAGATGAATCCAAAAAAGAGAGAAATACTGTCTTCTTGAATCAAATAAAGATGATGCTAGAATGAGAATAGAACTAGCCAGCGAAGGCCTCTGACTCAGGATCCTGTTTCTCTGTGTGAAGAAAGCTGTTGCTTGGCTCCCGTAAGCTATAGATCTCAAAGCTAATGGGTCACGCCCAGAAGCAAATCTACTATCCTGCTTTCAGTGGTGGCATTACAAGACCCTGAATGAGGAACTGAAGAACTTTCTCGAGTCACATGTGTTCACTGAGCCTGCTTTCACATCTGTAACATGAGCATGTTATAATTTTAGCAGCTGCCCATTGAGTGCTGAGCATCTGGACTTACATCATAGCACCTCCCTCAGCCTTGACAACTGCATTCACCAAGGAAAATCATGAAGCCCAGAGAGGCTGTGACCAACTCAAGGTCACAGGCTGGCAAGGAATAGAACTTGGTTTCACAACCAGGCCTGGTCCACCAAACGACCTGGTCATGACCACTGCCCTTGTGCCACCCGCCTGCGAGGGATGAAGATGACAGATGAAGTCATGTGCCCAAGGGTTTTGTAAGTGGAATGTTTGGGTCATTTCTTGAAAGCTGAGATTTATAGCCTACAAACCTGACTTTGAGTCCTGGTTCAGCCATTCGACTACTGATGAATTTAGGCAAGTTAAACTCCCCGAGTTTCTCTACCCACAGAATGACTCCAATATTGACTACTGCCCTGTCAACCCCTCAGGGTGAGGGGACATATAATACTAATCACAGCACAAGAACAGCAGCAAAACAAACATTTATACAATGTCTAACCTGCAGGCGCAGCTGTAAGTGCTTTTCAGAAATATGAGCTAGCGTACTTGAGTGTAATTGTAAAACCAGAAGTTTTTGTTAAGCTGGAGTTTTTCTGATCAAACTGGAATGTCGCAGGCCTGGCCGGGCTGTTCTGTTTCCCCAGGAGCTGCACTCACAGAGGCAGATCTTCCAGGAAAAGGCTTGTCCACTGATACTTTCTCTCTTTCCTCCAAGGGCCTCGGAGAAAGAATGCGATGAACGCACCATGTAGACATGGGGTGTTTATTCCTCTGCTCCATGAGATATCTGGCAGCCCAGCCTCTCTCAGTGATTGGGCTCTGAGAGCCGAAACTGTGCCTATGATATCAGGCTAAAACACTGCAGAAGCTACCACCGATTTACCGGAGTTTCCTCTCCGTTCCACAGATCAGACCAGGACACAGACTGGAGGTCTTTGCCTCAGTGACCTGAACTTCCCAAATGCTGCTGCTTCTGCTCTGCCGGCCACAGCTCACAAAGCTGTGTTTTTTTGTGTGTTTAATAGACCTTTGAATGCTATTTTTTGGATGATTAATTTTGCTAGTGGTTTAGTTTGCAGCTTTTTTACATGTTGGGTGCTATCACAGACCAGACTGGGCTCATGCTCTGAAATGAGGAGCACCTTATTTTACTACCTTATCTGTCCCCAAAACACTAGAGACAGGATGGGCATAAATACCTCTAAAGAGTGATAGCGTTGCCATGCCCTCAATGTTTACCTAAGGAAGCATTCCTTAAAAAAATAGCAACCAATTTGTGAGTGATCCCCTCACAGGAACCGATTACCTCACAGGAACTGTTGTTAACCAATTTTATTACACCCTCACCATTTGCCTGCCTTAAAAATTCATCATAAATTGTGCTCTGTTCTTTATAAATACCCCTTTCTTTGTTTAATAAATTGTCTCCTGGTTCATTACTTCCAGGTGATCTTTAGCTGCCGTAGCTAAATAATCTCTCTCGTCCTTCTTTCTTGTACCCTGCGCTCAGCTCTCAACAACAGCAACTCCCTTTTCTCTTTCCACCCCAGACCCAGCTTTTCTGACCTGCTTCTCAGTATCTGAGAATCACAGAGAAGCATCACATCCATTTCCTGGACAAGAAAACTTTGGCCTCAGTGTGCACTGCTATCTTTCTAGAAAAACCACCTGGGGAGATGGGATTAGAGAACTTGAAGCTTGCACATCCTTACCTTAAGCACCGTCAAGTTCTTTTCCCTGGCATTTGTGTTCTACTTTATGACTTTTGTCATATCTGTATGTCATCCATAGTACATTCAAGAGTTTCCTTTTCATCTAGTCATTTTCTAATTCCTTCAGTTCTTTTTAAGAGGAAACTTGCTATGACTGTTATAAATGGAAACCCTATGTTGGGAAGGTTCAATGCTGTTATTGCAATCCTTACAGTCACTGAAGCCAGTGCAAAGTGATTATTACAAAAACAGAGCAGTATTATTAGATTCTAACTAGATAGTGTTGCTTGTTGGAGAGGCTGTGCTCCAGATATGCTTTCTCTAGATATAATTGGAAAGACTAAAAGAAAATTGAAGAAGGAATTTTCCTGCACTCTGATTCAATGCTGTTTCGTGCCTTGCCTGAAGATGGTCTAAACTCACTGCGTTAAAACTACATAGTCTGACCTTGGAAACCCTGGCTTAAGGACCTTGGTCCTCCAATTCTTCAAAGATATTGTCAGAGGTCAGTCCACACCCAGTCACTGCCCCTGTCCCACTGCATCCTTTGGTTGGATCGTGAGAAGTTCTCAAATGACTGGGCCCTCGATGGCTACCACCTTCAAGTTTCTGAAATCCTATCAGGGAGCAGTTCTCAGGGTGTCAACAGTAACTGTTCCACCATCATCAGGATACGAGACTCAAGAATGAGTCTATACTGCTCAGTGCTATGACCACATGCATGTTGTCTGGTGGAGATAAAGTCTGTTGAAGGTCTCCATGTTCACCCAGCTCACTACAGTAACAAGAGCAAGGACATTCCTTTTTGGGAGAGGCCTCTTCTTTAGAGAGGACTAGATGAAAAGATTTGACCCACTCTGGCTGGGGTCTTCTGGATACTCTCAAGCTACATTTGGCTTAAGTGCTTGGTTGAGGAGCCAGTGGTGAAGCCACCATCTATGGGATCTTGATGACTTTGATCACATTTTCACCACTGAAGTGAGGATGCCAGGTGCTCAGAGTGGTTGTAACACAGGGAAAGAACCTGGCATCTTCCCAGTCTGTCTTCTCCATGTGCATCATTTGAAGCTCATGTAAGCCAGATAGAAGGCAGTCTCCATGTCCCCAGGTTACTGCAACTTCATACAAATTGGAACCAAAGTCCCCATAAAAGAAGCTTTTTGCTGTCTGGTCTTGCCCACAATGCATAGATTTTCCTATGGCAGCAGGACTTGGAAATTTGGAATCAGAAGTCTCTGCCAAACACTGTCAAGTCCTTCTGGACATTATCAATATACGTAGAGAAGACATTTGAAAAGTTACACAAAAGTGTTACCCATCTGAGTGTCTGTAGGATGGCAGATTTTAGTTTTTACATTGAAAAGAAGTATTTATAAATGTTTCTATTTCTAGAATGGTTCTCAAGTTCCTTTTAACTGATCTGTATTTCCTAATGTGGGTATAATAAATTTACAAAATAATTTCTAGTTGAAAAAAATTTTTAATCTGTCACTATGGCCACTGTGTGATATACAACCTTCTAGCTCGTGTAAAAATCATTATTCCTTGAAAAATAATGACATATTCTTGGCACCAAAATGTCAAACTCTGCAGTTCTAGTTCTACTTTTATTGTTTCATTTGCACATTATCTTAGAAGTTGACCTTTAAAAATTCCATGTTACTTTACAAATTCAGCTGAATGTTGCATTTCTTTTTTAACATTGAGTCCCTTTACCCCTTTACCATATAAGACCTACTGATAGACTCTGATAGACTGAGTGTGTCGGCAAGCATACTGTTGCAAAAATTGATCTGGTCTATTTTTTTTCTTTCCCCATTTTACACCAATGGAACTAAGGACTAGAGATGAAGAAAACCACCTAGAAATTCTCGTGAACTGGGTGGGCTCTCTTACAAGACCAGTGAGTGGTCATGACGATGATGCACACACAGCTTCAGAAGTCACAGGATACACTGATGGCCTGTGAACAGTACCCTTGGAGTTGCCATTCAACCCCAGGGATACCCACATGTAGGGGCTGTGTGTCAGTACCCCAAAGGGCATTGTATTTTGCTGGCTGAGGTCACAACAGAGAAATCTCTGCACTGAACATATGGGTGAAGTATTTTCTATTATTATTTGAAAGCAATGAAATAATAGTCCAAGTGTTAAACTGTCTAACATAGCTTTAAAAGGTTCTGGAAAGGGAGATGTAGCAGCTTTGTTTTTTCACAAACTGTGAAGACCTCAGTATAGGATACTGGGTGACTGATTGAGATAGTTTTGATAATGAGACTCTCTGTCTCTGTCTCTGTCTCTCTCTCTCCCCACTCCCCTCTCTCCCTCCCTCCTACCTCTTTCCCTATCCTTCCATCTCCCCTCCTTAAAGTAGACATGATCGCCTAAGATGTGTGCAAAGCACTATGCTCTAAGACAGCCTTGTGGGAGCTGTTGTCATAACCACTGTCACTGGAACAAGGTTAGCTATGAGAATGTTAAGGAAATACGTTTCAGAACAAATCTCACTGCATTTAATTTTGGTTTTCTACTCCACTGTATCAACCTAGCCAGACCCTCAGATGGCAATCAGCTTGCCAGTGTGTCTTCACTTTCTTCTTCCCCATTGTCCTAGGCAGCAGTCTCAGCAAGTGCCCCTTCATCCCACAGTGTCAGTCCCGGCATATGTTATCTTAAAACTGAGGGTCCATCTTGATTTCCCTTCCCCCAAGCCTAATCCGAAGAACATTCCCCCTGTGCCCAGCTCTGACAATTCCCCTCAACTCCATCTATTGACTGCCTGAGTGCAATCAATACCAGACACAGTCATCTCCAGTCCTGGCTCCCGGCCTCCTGGCTGTCAGCTGACACACCAAGTCTCTTCTTGCTACCTCCTCCTAACATTCCCCCTCCCTCCTGCAGACAGCCCCTTCTCATTTGTAGCCTTCGGTGCAAGTCAGTACTATTCCCAACCCTTTTCCCCTTTGTCTGCAAAGGTCCTTCCAAAATGCATAGACAGTTGTCTGCATTTGAGTGCTCAGCTCTGTGAGTTACTTGAGCAGAAGAAGAGCCTTTGCTAGCTCCACATCCCAGTGTCCAGCACCAGCACTGTTCAGTTTCCTCTGACCAGGACCACACTGGGAGCCAGTTAATTGACCTCTTGTTCTTTTTTTAACAACAAAATGGGGTTAATGACCTCCCCCCAACCTCACAATTTTGAGAAGTAAATGAGATCACTTGTAAAGTGCCTGAAACAATGCTTGGCCCACAGGAGGTATTTAATTGATTGTTAGTAACACAAATTGAATTGAAGGCAGTTGAAACAAAAAGGAAGCTATAAACCCATGTTTCTAAAGCACTGGAGAAGAAGAAAAGAGGTGAAGGTGAAACCAGGGCCATTTCTTTCTCCCTCTTGGGCTGTGTTTGTGTGTGTGTGTGTGTGTGTGTGTGTGTGTGTGTGAAGGGAGAGGGTCCCTTTTAGTCTCTCAGTGACTTACTTCCTAAAGTGGGAAACTGGTCTCTCAACCTCCAGTTGAGAGGGTGCCCCTTCATTACCTTGAAAATGAAGTCACCTTCCTGTGATTACAGATTTGCAAATTTCAAAGAGAAGTGGTGGTAGTTTGATTAGCATACCTGACTGATAGGATGCCCCCCTGAGCCCGTCTTGGGGGAGGGGGGGTAGTAATATAATTATAGGTTGAGAACAAAGAATAGGAAAGAACAGGATTCAGCCATTTTTGGAGGAAGGATGGAGGCCTGGCCATGATGGTGGAGATGGCCCTCGGCCCAGGGATTTGGCCCACACTAGTGGACTCAGGGCTTTTAATAAGCATAAGCTGAATGTGCCTGCTGAAGGGTAAGGAGTTTGGAGATTCAGAACTTCCGTGTTGGAGTTTTGCGATACCTGGTTGACTTAGATGTTTGATGGAGAGGCCCTAACTTAGACCTGAGAAGAAAATGTGCTTCCTGTACTTTGGACTTTCTTTCTACGAACTAATGTGAAGAAGATACAGCAAGGAGAAGACAGCATCATGCCTTCAACTACATGCTTAAAGGAAGTTGGAG
>PVHY01031914.1:0-12265 GCA_004024945.1 Uropsilus gracilis | reverse complement strand
TAAATAGAGAATCATGTCATCAGCATATAATGATAGCTTCAGTTCCTCTTTGCCTATTTGTATCCCTTTTATGTCTTTCTCTTGCCTTATTGCCCTGGCTAGGACTTCCAGTACAATGTTAAAGAGTAGTGGGGAGAGTGGGCATCCTTGCCTGGTTCCAGATCTCAACTGGAATGATTTTAATTTTTCCCCATTTAGGGTGATATTTGCCAAAGGTTTGTCATAGATGGCTTTTATTATGTTGAGGTAAGTTCCTTTAATCCCTAATTTTTCAAGGGCTTTTATCATGAATGGATGTTGGACTTTGTCAAATGCTTTCTCTGCATCTATTGATATGATCGAAACTTGTATTTTGTTATCCCTAAGTCCTCGGTCAGTCTATATTCTCTTCTTCTTCTTCTTCTTCTTCATCATCATCATCATCATCATCATCATCAATCATCATCATCTTTTTCTTTTTCTTTCTTCTTCCTCTTCCTCCTCCCCTCTCTTCTCCTCCTTTTAACAGCCTCATTAATCTTTTTGATATGGGTCATTCTCACAGGTGGGAGATGGTACCTCATTGTGATTTTGGTTTAAATTTCCCTGATGATAAGTAGTGGTTAGCATTTTTTTCACATGCCTTTTGGTCATTTGTATGTCTTTTTTTTTTGAGTTGCATGAGTTCTTAATGTATCTTGGATATCAGACTTCTATATGTTCATTTGTATGATGGGTAAATACTCCCCCTACTCTCCATTTAGAAGGGTATCTTTTCATTTTACTTGAAATTTCTTTTAAATACCATAGACTTTAAGAGCTGACTTAATTAAATTTAAGTTACAAACACAAGTGTCAATACAAGCACTTTTTGTATCTTTAATAAGATGGTGTTAGCTGTTGCAAAGATACTAAACCTGACACTTGCTCAGGTTGACTCATGTTCATCTGAAATACTCAGGTAATAGAGAGTAAACATATATTTTTTAAAGTGAGTTTTAGGAACAGTGACCTTTGCTTTGTATTTTCATACACTGTGGCTTCAAGGTGAACAATTCAAGAATGAAATAGTTATTGACTGGACTTTAATTGAATTGTTGGCCTGGGAATTTCCTTTAGTTTGTAAATGGTTTCATGTTAGCTTGTGGAGTACATTTTGTGCTGCTATGAACTTGAAAGACTGACTATATCTTTCTCAACTTGTTTGCTGACTAGTAAGACATAGACAAAATGAACTTACTCAACAAATGGATTAATTTAAAATGTTATAGGTAGAAATTTATGTGTGGATTATTTAGGAAAAATAAAGGAAGCCTCTATGGAAATGTACTATTTATGACAAAGGAGGTACAAGTTTCCCAAGAAATGAATAGATATCCTAACAGGAATTTTTTAGCCTCTGCCTTACTTTCCATTCTGAAATCAAAACTCACAAGAAGAGAGTTGGTAGTAGGAGATCAGGTCTAATCAGCAAAACTTGACATGGCAGACAACTGTCATGAAGGCCTTTTCCTGGAACTAGGGAGAGACAAGAACTTAATGTGTGGGAGCAGTGAAGAAGGGGAGAGGCTAAAGGATCCGTGTTAGCAGAATTTCTGAGAAATAAGAAGGGTTTTTTTAGAAATTGCATTCATATCCCCCTTTCTTCCAGTTTTATGCTGTCATTGTGCTGGTGGGTGTACTTTTTACTATGGTGATGAGGCTATGGCTTCATCAGTCTTACTTGTGTCTCCACCTTGGTTTCAGTTGTTTTTGTCTGCAAATTCTTGCCGAGTAAGGACCAACAGGACAAGGCAGGGAATAAGGTTTCTAGACTGATGACAGTTCCCTCCTCTATCTATCTTGTTTCCCATTTTTGATGGGCAATGGACAGAGGTCCATCTTCTGGAACTACTTCCTGCCGAGTAGGGGCAGAGGTTCAGGGGCCTATAAAGAAACAAAATCTTCCCCTAGTTAACTTGAGATGTGACTGATGCCATAGGATTGTATCCCCTATTGTTTATTGTCTTGAATTGTAATTTTAATGTCTCTAGCCTTCTGGAGACAGAGAGGGGTAAGTAATTTAGGATACAAGGGCCAAAAGTCAAATTTAATAAGCATATTATAATAATGACCTTGGGACAGAGTTAGGATCCCATCCACTGAAACCAGTTAGAAAGGATTCTGTTTTCAGAGGGAGTCCAGGAGCAGATTCAGGTATTCTCAAGGTGCCCCGCCTCCAGGTAGCCTCTTCTTTCTCTGTATTTTTAGTATCCAGCCAGCCCTGGAACTCAGCTTAGCTTGTTGCTATTACTATATCTGCAAATACTACTAGAAAGAAAGCTAGATTTTTTCTTTTGTGCTTTTTAAGGGTTAAAAGCAATTTAGCCATTTAGCTTCAGTTATGATGTGAAAACAAAAGACTAAGTTAACTGCTAGCACAAAAATATTGTAAAATCAAGTAGTGATACTTGAGTTTTTTTTTTTTTTCTTTCTCAGTCACCTATGGCACACACAGCTGAAAAATGTCATGTGAGCAAATTCTCATCAAATTGAAGGGAAAAAAATCTAATTATTTGGGGTGATACAATGTGAAACAGTTCTTGGCTAACTTTTGGTTTAACAGAATTTGGTAAAAGGAAATTTAAGCTGCTAGAAAAAAACTACTTTTCCTCTTGAAAAATTGATTTTCCCCATGAGAAATCTTGAAGTGAAAATTGCTACTTTCACACTACCATATACAGAAATATTAATAAATGCCATTCTGTTAAGTATTAATTAAAATAGTACTCATTCAATTCTCTTTTATCACCTATTGTAAAAATAGTCAAGATAAAACTCTCAGTCTTTCTGTATCTGTTAATCTTTATTGTACATGTTAAAGTATACAGACAAATTGGATTCTGTAGGGATTTGTTATATTCACTTCTTCATTCATTCAGCATTTATTTATTGAACAGTAGGTGCTGGGACTATCATGATGAGAGACAGTCAGTTTCCTTGGGAACTCACAGTCTAATGGGAGAAGACAACCATGTAAACAAAAAAATGAAATACGATGTTAGAACCCTGCCTGAAGTATGAACAAGACAATTGGGAATGATTATCAGGGAATGATTGAAACTTATATTTAGGAGAGAGTGAGATATTAACAGTCAAGCTAGACCTTCAAGTTCAAAGGATTTTGTTTTATAAAAGAAATGGGCTGAGGTTTCTGGGCAGAATGAAACCCCATAAGCATAAAAAGGCTGATGGGTTAAAAGCTGTGGCAAACTCCCTTTTCCCTGCCAGATGGAATTGCTTCTTGACAGATAATATAATTTGAGAAAATCTTAAATTCTCTAATGGGTGTGGTTATGGAGGAGAACAGCCAGCTTTTCTGGTTATGGGGATGGACCGATCCAGGTGGCTAGATTTTCACTAGGGACAACAAATAAGGACATATCAAATATTTGTTGCTTTGATGTTGTTGAATTTTATTAACTCAAACAAAATAGAGGAAAACAGTGCAGGATGATGTCTAGGAAGTAAGGGCGAGGCATTCAAGAAAGGTTTGGGTCCTTAATGGTTTGTGAAGGAGATTATCAAGACCACATCTCTAAAAGAGAAGCAATTCAAATGCCAAACATCCTAGTGTTTACCAGCAGGAGATTTAGTTTGTACTGCAAGGGAGTGTGGATTTACCCCCAGAGCAAATATACAATTGTGTGTGTTTTACTCTGCTGAAGGTTCTTGAAATCAATTTCTAACCCATAAAATAGAAGTTTCCCAAACCAAATCCACTATAAAATTTATCTCTGTGGAAAGGCCGTAGCTGTTACAGGAGGGCAGGATGGTAGATCAGGAGGCTTTTCTGTTTAAATATTTAAATAGATTTCTATTTGAACAGCTAAATGAAACCAAACTCACTTTCTTATCTCAATAATTAAAAAGAAAATTGCTGAGCTTTCTCTGCCAAGTATTCAAGTCATTCCTCCCACCCCACCCCCATCCCTTCTTGAGCATGCTTCGGGTATTTAAGTGCTTATGGTTTGGATTTGGATTCTTTTTGGAATAACGCAGGCAGTCCCTTAGCCAGGCATACTTCCAGAAGAAGCAGGGCCTGATTTCATTGGCTTCTTAATGAAGAACAGGCTGGCCTAATGGTTAATTGCCATGTAAATAGGGCTGAACCAGACCTCACAGGGCTGCACTATAGGGTAGGCTGAACAGCAGCTCCTGAGAAGACAGCCTGTTTGGGTTCAGCACATTTCTTCCTGTAACTGACAACTATAGATCGGTTTGTCTTTGTGATGTTTGCCTCAGAAGGTTGTCTCTTTTGCTTGCACTAAGCAAGCTCATTTTTATTTTGACTTCAGACCCCATCTATTAGTGTTTCCTGGTAAAAATTATCTGATGTTTTTAACCTACATTTTTCTTTACACCAGTAATTTATGACTACTTCAAAAATACAGAGAAACAGAAATTAGCAGCAGCTGAAAATGTCACTAATGATTGCAACTGTTAGCAACTTGACTGATACATTTCTGACCTTCCTTCCTACACATTATGTATATAACATGTATTTTCAAAATTAGAAACACAGCACATCCATATGGGTCTACACCTGTATATAGATCCAAACATACACACATGTGCACACTTTCATAGCTTAATGTACAACTTATTATTAATATATTTTCAGGTCAATAAATATAGTTATATTTTGTATTTTTGTAGATCAAAGAGTGAAACCATCAATACTTGAAGCTATTTGCTTTCCCTGGGATCGTGATACTTTGGAGACATTATAACTTTGCATCTTCTGTACCATCATGTAATTCTACCATGATGGCATTACCCCATGTAAAACTGTGGACGTAATAAAAATGATACAGATCTTTAAAGCAAACTAAGTTTCCCTATAAAATACCTATAAGGAAATTTACCAGTCTTTTACCCTGTTTTGTGTCCTGCCTGTCCATCACAGACTGTAAAATAAAAGTGGACACTGCTCTTCTGGCCTTCTGTGAATAGCCACAACCATGTGCATTTCTGCTCCCAGCAGGCAGCGGGATTAGAACCACCATCTATCTAAGCAACCAGTGTGGCCGTGGAGGGACCACAGTTGCGCTTGTTTAAAATGACACCAGCAGAGGGCAGCGCACCTCCAGGACATAACCCTGGATCTTCCAAAGGCTGTCTTTGACAGAAGGACTTTTAAATTGCTCTAAATACAAACAACACTCATTTTACTGTAGTGCTATTTGTTTCTAAGTAAAACATTTAAAGAATTTGAAAGCTTGACATTAGAAGATGCAGGCAATATAACAGAAATGAAATGTTTATTCAGATAATAAACTTTTATTTGTCATAAATAAATGCCACAGTGTAGAAATAGCCATACATATTTCAGACCAAATCCTCGGTACAAACCAGCTAGAGATGAAATATGCTGTAAATGTGTCCAAAGCATAATGACAACTCTGTGCTAGATGAATTGATTCTGTCGAAGGGAAAATATCTCACATGAGTTTGATTTGAACTCAAGTTTTGAAGAACAGTAGAAATTCACTCAGCGGGTTGGGTTGGAGATGGAGGGAATCCCTCTAGGCATACAGGTGAAAGGGTCAAATGTGTGAATTGAATGTTGAGGCAATGGTAGGTGATTATATTTTTAATTTACTCTACAATTACAACTGGGATTTCCATAAGGGTATCTCAAAGAATAAAAAAGCATTGAGAAAAATGCTACTCACTAGTGGATTCTGTGTCATTGTTTAGAACAAATGACTGAAATGTAGTAAAATTCATTAAATGCACAAAGCACCAGAGTCAAGAATGACATTTATCACTAAATTCTGATAATCTCCCTGTTTTTGGTGGACATAATTAGTCTGTCTATGCTTGTATGTACATGCACTGATTTCTTCTGATTTGTTTGTTCCGTATCTGGATTGTTGTTATAACTGGTGGGTGCCTGTGGAACTGGTGCTTTTGTTGCTGGCATGTTCCTTTGGCATTCCTTTGACCCATGTTGGTTCAAATGTCCTAATTGCCTGTAATGTCATTGTAGCTGTTTTCCTTGTGTGTTCCCACTTTATATAGCCAATGTCACGTGTGCACACAACACTGCTGTAGATATTGTAGGCTGGCTATGAGACTGTGCTCCTCTCACTAAAAAAAAAAAAAAAAAAAAAAAAAAAAAAGGAAAAGAGGATAATGAGAGAATATGTGGAGAGACTATAGTTTTTCAAATGACAGGACAACTCTTATGTTAGACCTAAGTTTCAGCCAAGAGGAATAATTTCTGGAGGAAGACAATATAAAACTTTCCACTGAACTGTACCTTCTGTGTAACTGTTCAAGCTTCTGGCTTAATTAAATACAAATGTTGTGTAGAATGGTGAAGATATTCAACCTGGTAGAAGATCTAATTTTTATGATTCTTTCATACTAAAGACCTCTTCTGCAGTTGCTTTAAATATGTATTCTGGAAAGTATTCACAGAGACTACTTAAAGAAGCTATGACAATGCGTTTTTAAGATTCTTTATGTATACAGTATTCATTTTGTGTATCTTTTCGTTTTTACATTTCTTCTACTAGGAAGCAGGGACAAATATCTATAATTAAGGCGGTACTATTTGTTATTTTTTAACTTTAACTTCTTACCCAAATTGGAAAATCACCTGCTTCGTATTTTTAATTTTTTTTAAATTAAATAATTTATTTATATATAAATTTCACATCTTTGTGATCTCTGGGGTTCACCTCCCCACCCTTCCTGACTGTTCCCACCCTGGATAAGCAAGGCAGAAACCCCTAAAGCTGTAAAAGGAAATGTGGACAGACTTAACTACTGAATTAGTAAACATAATGCTACATAAACTAATGCTACAGAGTCTCACCCTCCTGGTGACTCAAAGAATGCAAAATCTTCCATTTCTGTTTCTAGCAACATTTCCAGCATCTGGCAGTGTTTGGCTGCAGGTGAATTGTGTGCTTGGTCAGGATTACAGGCTCTTCCCAAGTCAATGAGATGCTGTGTGCCAGTTATCAATTTATTGCCTTTGACCTTCATGTTCATGTTCAATATGTGCTCTGATAGTGAACAGAATTCCTTTAGCATCTTCCCCTGATGGTGGTCAAGATGTTAAGCTTTCTCAGCAGAGGGTGCTGGAGGGATATTTCTGGAGGGAGGGACGTTGTCTATATCTGGTGGCTGTACGGGGGAACCCAACAATGTGGATCATCCAGAAAATTCTACTCTAAATTGGCACCTGGGATGAGAGGTTCCTTGGCAAGTTTGCAATGTCAGCCAGGTCAGGGGATGACTTTTCTGAGATCCACTTCTCACGGAAGCTAACTCCTGCAGTTTTGCTACCTGTGTGGGCACCATATTCTCTTTGCAGACCTGTGGTCAGGAGCTCACCCCCTGTGCATACCACCTCCTGTGCATACCACCCCCTCTGCATACCTAGGCAGAGATGTACTTGGCTTAATGAAATATCTGCACAGAGACTGTAGACTAATTATGCCTCATATTAGTCTCAGATCATAGGGAGAAAACATAAAAAGCAGGTGCTAGTTCTCACATTGCATTAGTCCAAGTCTGTCCATGGATGTCATCTGTCCTATGCTTCCAACTGGTACTGCTTGGCCCATTAGGCTTGGGAATCTGGATTCAAAACAACAAGCAAACTGTGCAAGAGCAGCAGCCTGAGGGGATGAGCCAATGTAACAAATACCAGCTGGGACGTTCCCTGTCTGCCCAGAGACTGCAGATTTTTGGAGCTGATTTGTAAGTGTACGTGTGTACGTGTGTGTGTACGTGTGTGTGTACGTGTGTGTACATGTGTGTGTGTACGTGTGTGTGTGTGTGTCGGGGGGTGGGTGGGAGAAGGGCGTCCTCCAGTGTCTCATTATCTGAGCAACAGGGAGATTAATGGAAGACAAGACATGCCTGCAAACAGTAGGTAGGAAGTGGAATGTTACCCTGTGGCACAGTCAGTCAAGCCAGTAGAGTGCCACAAGGATGTGACCCCCCCCAAGTAATACAGCAATGAACCTTTCACTGAAGAGTAAAACTTCCTTTTAGTGGTTTTCAACAATGCAATCAGTGCAAGATGATCTCAATTGAGTAGCTAGCAGCATTGAGCAGAAAATCCTGGCCCAGCGAATCCAGAGAGGCACAAAAAGTTATGAAAAAAAATCTGAGTTTGAGCAATTTTTTTTTTTTTTTGAGACTAGGTCTCTCTATTTTTGCCTATGGAACTGCAGGCTCATGTTGTCCGAGGTTCCACAGACTCAAGCAATCCCCAGCCTCAGCTTCCCAGGTAGCTGGGATTACAGGCGCATGCCACCACGCCCAGCTATTTTTTTGGGACTAGGTCTCGCTACGTGGCCCCCGCAGGACTTGAACTGCAATTCCTGGCCCCAGCTGTAGCTTCCTAGCTGCTGCTTACAAGCATGCACCTCCATGCCCGGCCTGATTTTTGTAAACCATCTAAAACCTTTTTGAGCAATTTGATTTATATTCTGAAAATGAAAATCCAAAAATAAGTTAATGGTAACTTAAACCCAACCCACTCTTTCCTCAAATTCCTCCTAAAGGGAAAATGATAAATCAAATTTCTGAAACTTGCCCAGTAAGCAGTGCTTACTTGATACTTTTTGTTGTATTGGTTGAGAATCGACCTGAATACTCCTATAATTACTAAAGAGACTGAAACTATAATTAAAAATTAGTAACTAGGAAAGTCTAGGCTCATCAATTATTATCCATAATTTCTATGAAACATTAAAAGAGGAAATAATTCCAATCTTACACTAACTCAGGCATAAAACAATTGCTTTCTAACTCATTATGTATGGAGAGTCTAATCTTTTTTTCATTGATTAGATATATGTATATATATGTGTATATATATATATATTACCTTACCTTGCATCATTGTATACCCCAAAGTTCTCCCATCACCATGTCACAAATCAACATGATCTCTTTTGCTCATCCCTCCTGATTTCATCCCCCCTCCCTCTCTCCCTTTATTTGCTTTATGCTTTAGTTCTGTTATCGATTGCTAATTTTAACCTTTTTTTGTCCTTTTATCTGGTTTCTCTATATCCCACATATAAATGAAACAAACTGGTAGACAGCCTAATCTTGATGGCAGAAACAAGCAAGCTAAAATATCACTGTTTGAATATTTAGGTTGTGAAGTTATAAAGTAAGCAAAAGTTAGAATAATTCTTACCTGTGGGAGAGACTATGATTAGAAAGACCATGTTTGTGGCATGAGCGTTGTCAATGAAAATGACTTTTGGCAGATTTTATTCCCTGAATCTGTCTTCTAAGTGTGGGAGTTTCTCTTTTCTCTCTACAAATTCTCTCAGTAGTTACTTTTATCCTATGTGCATATGCCTAGACCAAATTTAATCTCTCACCTCTAGACACTTTGATGCGTGCACTTTGATGACAGGCTCCTAGGCATTTCACAGTCGACATGTTCAAAACCCAGCTCTTGACTCCCTCTCACAATTTCCTTCTCCTTTTTAGTTAATGACACTATTCTCTGACCAGTGGCCTCTGTCACCACACTGAGAGTCCTTCTTGATTCTCCCTTCACTGCCATCTTTCTGCCCTAGTGTATACCTAACTCCAGTCAATTCTAGCTCAAATATCTCTTGACTAGATCCACTTCTCATTTGTCATTTTTTATCTAGATTATTCAGAGCCTTCTGTTCTGTCTTCTATCTTCTATTCTTTACACTCATGGAGGATCTAGAAGTTATCAAGCTCTGTGTTATTTATTCTCCATAGGTAAAAAGATAAAATTTTAAGCAAGAAAATTAGATTATACTTCCCAGTTTAAAATTCTTCAGTTTTCTATTTTGTCTAGAAATAGTTTCAAACTGGTGGACAATGGGTGGTTGGTAGATGAACTATAGTGGCAGTACTTCATGGGGATATCCAAATATTACCTCAATTAAAAATAGATAAAAAGAAATAGTCTCACACTGTGCTGTCATCTCAGGTATGCTGTTTTACTTCTGCTGTTTTCTGCAGCTGCATTTCATACCTTTCTCATCTTTCTTCACTTAGCTCCATTTAGAATCATCTTTCTTCTTCAGTTCCTTGGACATGCTGAAGAATTTCCTTGTCTTAAAGTCTCATCATTTGTACTGTCAGAAACAATTTGTGAAGATTTGCTCTTTGGTGAGTTCACTTTTTTTAGATTCCACACTTATAATAATTGAAGCCATGTAGTGTTTGTCTTTCTCTGGCTGATTCACCTCATGTAACATGTCCTGAGATTCTTCCACAATGTTTCAAATGACAGGTTTTCTTCATTTTCATGACTAAACAATATTCCATGTTATATATAGACTATGCCTTCTTTGTTCATTTATAAGTTGATGAGCAATTAGGTCGTTCTCATTTCTTGGCTATTGTGAGTAATACTGCAATACAGGAATGCAATACATATTCTATGTGCCATTTTCATTTCTTCTGGATATAAACACAGAAGTGGCATTGCTGGATCATATAGTAGTTCTATATTTGTGTTTTGAGGGAAGTACATACTGTTTTCATAGTGGCACATTAATGAACATTCCCACTAAAAATACACAAGTCTATACTTTTTCTACATCTTCATAGTACTTGTTTTCTACTCTTATTCTAAGGATAAGGATGTGAGAATATATCTCACTGTAATTTTGATTTGTATTTCCCTCATGATTAATGATGTTGAGCATCTTTTCACTTATTGACTGGAGACTGGTGGGGGGATTAGGGAGGAATGGGGTTATGTGGAGATACTGTTAGAGTACAAACTTGCAATCAGAAGATAAATATGTTGTGGAGATGTAATACACAGGGTAATGATTATAGTCAACAATATTATATTAAAAATTTCAAAGATTCCTTGTGACTGGTCTTAAATGTTCTTAACACTATAAACACACACACAAATAATCATGTGATGTGAAGGTGTTAGAGCATCAGTGGCAGTAGTAATGTGGTATGTAAGTGCAACAAATCAACACTGTGCACCCTAAATTTATACAATGTTACATGTCAGATCTCAGTCTGAATGAAAAAGATCAGCTGATCAGAGCAAGATCTTAGCTTTAACACCAGCTCCTTCAAGAAGATTTTTATGACCATCCTATCTAAGTTAGATATTTCCTTTCATAGCCATATTTTCTATCAAAGCTCTTATTTTTCTTGAGGAAAGGGAGCCATTGTTTTGTATACTTATTTGCTTGTTTCCTTCTATTTTGTCTATAATCTCCTTGTCGGCTCATTCCAATGCCAAACAGTTAAATGACACACCACAGTTTTCCTTGAGCATGATCTCTAACATATTCTTCCATTGATTAGTAGTTTCTTTATCTAACAGTTATGATAATCATTATATTTACAAGGCTTCTTCAGTATGTACTGACTTAGTATGTGTGTACTTGGGGAGTTATGCAGGGCTTATTTTCTTGTTTGAACCAGAAAGAACACTAACCTGTATGTCTGCTATTAGTTCATCTATTTCCCATTTTTGACTTTTCACCCTCTCCAGGATTCCCAGAACAGATGAGCTATGCTCAGGGTTTTGGAGAGAGCTAACCTATGGTGCAGTCATGACTGTGGTTTTTGGTTTATCCAGTTGCCTATTACCACTGCTTTTTGACATCTTAGGAATTCACACACGGGCACATTATTATCAAGCATGCTTAGGTCTCTATTTTTTTCCTATTTTCTCCATTGCCTTCCCTAACATCCAGCTGGTTGCTATACAGCTCCAGATGAGATATGAACTGGCTCTGAAATGTCTCAAGTAAGAATGCAGCCCCTTTGTGTAGCAGGAAAGAATTCTATTTAAACTGGTATAAATTAGTTTCTCAAATTCACATTTCCCCTAAAATCCACTCCTCTTCCAACTTAACCGTTTATATTCATAGTGCCTCTCTCATCTTAGTCACCCAGGCGCAATTATTTTTCATTGATTTTCATTCCTACATGAAATTAAGTATCTGAAACTTTTAATCTTCTCTTACCAAGTTTGTATTTCTATTTTGTTTCTTTCTTGATTCTTCTGTCCAGTTTTCTTATTATGATGATGATTTGCTTGGAATACTGCAGTAGTTTGTTAACTGTTTTTTTTTTTTTTTTTTTTTTTTTTTTTTTTTTTTTTTTTTTTTTTTTTTTTTTTTTTTTTTTTTTTTTTTTTTTTTTTTTTTTTTTTTTTTTTTTTTTTTTTTTTTTTTTTTTTTTTTTTTTTTTTTTTTTTTTTTTTTTTTTTTTTTTTTTTTTTTTTTTTTTTTTT
>PVHY01031913.1:0-12257 GCA_004024945.1 Uropsilus gracilis | reverse complement strand
GAACGCCCACCGAACGCCCGCCGAACGCCCGCCGAACGCCCGCCGAACGCCCGCCGAACGCTGCCCGGACGCCGGCCGGACGCCCGCCGGACGGGTCCCCTGACTGGCCCCGCTGACTGGCCGCGGCTCAGGCGCGCGGGGGGCGTTTTCCGTTCTCCTCAGCGGCCGCGTCGACCGGAAGCGGCTCCCGCCCCGCCGGTCCCGACCCCCGCGCCGGACGAGGGCCGGGCTGGGCCGCGGAGCTGCGGGAGCGGCGGGGCCCCGGCGCACAGCCCGCCCCTCGCCCGGCCCCATCGCGGGGCTCGGCCCAGAGGGCGGGAGCAGGAAGGGGCCCCGGGGTCCGCGCGCGGCCCCTCCCCTTCCCCCGCCCGGCCCCGGCGCCCTCCTCCCCGCCCCGGCGGGCGCGACCCGCCGAGGCAGCGCCGCGGCGAAAGCCCCGCCCTCCTCAGGCTACCTCAGGACCCCGGGCCCGCGCGCGGCCGCCCGCCGCCGCCGGCCTGACGGGAGCGGCGCGCATGCGCCCTGGGACGCGACGGCGCCGCGGGGGCGTTCCCGCGCGTCGGCTCGGGGCGTCTCCGACTGAAAAGCGATTTCCTCAAGAGGGAAGGTGAAGCGCACCGAAACGCTGCCCCAGCGCAGGCCATGGCGACAGAGAGCGCGCGGGGACGCGGCCCCGGGGAAGTCGACTCTAAGTCTCCAGGTTAATCTGGAAAGAGTGGCCGTGCCTGCACGCCCCGCGTGTTGGGAGGCCCGGCTCCGCGCACTGACTTCTGGGAGTTGTAGTTCGGACGCCGCCGCCGCGTCGGCCCGGGACGGGGAACTACAACTCCCAGAAGCCACTGCGACGTGGCCCGGGCGACGCGGAAGCCAACGGCAGACGGGACGGAGGTGGCCTGAGCGTGGACCTGGTGAGCCCCGTGCGTCTGGCTGCAGTTTTCCTTTCCCGGGAGCGTCCCTGCCTCCACTTCCTCTGGGGTTTGGGGTACGGAAGTCCTGTCGAGCTGTCCGCTTTGGGGGCGTTCCTGCATTGGCGGGGGAGGGGCGAGCCGGGCAGCCCTAGTCCGAGGACCGTTTGCAGGGCGTTTGGGGAGGGTCGCGCTGAGGGGACGGTGTGGAAGTGGGGTTACCGCCTTGCCTCTGCTCCTTCCCTCCTGGGGGGGGGGCTCGCGCTGTCTGCGGGGAGGAGGGGCGCGGAGGGGTCTGCACAGCTGCAGCTTTGCCTGGCCTGTGGTGGACACGGATGGGCTGCACCTGCCCGCTCAGACCCGAGCCAGCCGTCCCGTGGACAGAGGGGCCCAAGTGCCGGAGCGTCCCCCGTGTTCCTAGAGATGCGTCTTTGCAGGGTTTGCATGAGAACGCCCATCGCACGCATCTCCCAGCGTGCGTCTCTTCACCCAGTCATTTGTTTGCAACAAATTGTGCTGGGGTTTTGTTTGTTTATCTGTTTGTTTGTTTTGTTGTTGTTGTTTCAAGTCGAGGTGAAAAGTCCAGGCTTGAAAGGGGGCGGTGCAGTGATAATCAACTTGCATGGGATTCTTCACCTGGCTGGCAGCAAAGGTGTGTTTCTAAGCCCTTGCTGGGGCTTGACTGTTGAATGTGCCTGCGGCAGTTTAAAGAAGGAAATCTGCTTAGGGATATATATTTTTTTACAGTGGCACGTGCAGTTACACTACAAGGTCTGATGGAGACGGCCAGGAAGAGCCCTTAGCCCTTTCTGGGAAGATGAGGGAAATCTACCTCCAGGGAGAGTAGAGAACAAAAGAACAGCAGATGGTGAGGCTTAGGGGTGAGAGGAGTGTGATACTTGCAGGAAGCGGCAGTAAGTGAAATATGTATAATTTGGGAGGGGGGATCATTTGTTGCTTATTGATGTCTGCTTTGAATCGCTGCAGAGGTAGTTTCTGGCAGTTACCTACCTGTCTTCGAGCACATCTGTGGTTTCAGTGACTCTGGCTCATTTGGCAAACCTTGGTGCAGTCGAATGCTATTGGCTGAAATCAGAATTCAAAAACGGAGAGTAATTCCGTGAGTGTGATTTCAAAACACAAAAGGAAAAGCCATTAACTTCTTTTTGTTTGTTTCCTTTTTGTGCGTGATCACCCTCCTTTGTCCAACCCATAAAGATTAGGGTAATTTCTTAAACCTAGGTGCCCTTCCATTACAGAGTTGATGAGACCTCAGCTTTGTGGTTTCACCATCAGCTGTGGCTCTCTTACATGTAGGTCCATCAGCTTCACCATTCAGCTTTAATAAACCCATCTCCTTGTCTTAACTCAACATTCCTCAAACCAAATGCATGGTTATCTCCTAGAATCTGATTCTTTACCAAATAGTGCTGATTTCAGCTAAGAATAATCTGAAAGGGGAAGCCATGTTTGTGATGTCTTCATGTCTTTCATAACTCTGTTTCCAAGTTATTACTGTCTTGTCGGTCTTAGCTCCCAAATAATCCATTCTTCTTCCTTCATCTACATAAGCATGGCCTTATTCTAGACTGTCTATTCTTGCCAAGATCTTTGCAATAGTGATTATTCACTCTGGCCCTTTTACTTTAGTTCTACGTAGCAGCCAGAATGGGCCTTTTTTTTTTTTTTGGAGACTAAGTCTCGCTATTTTTGCCTGGGGTACCACGGACTCAAATGATCCCCAGCCTCAGCTTCCCAGGTAGCTGGGATGACAGCCACGCGCCACCACGCCAGCTATTTTTTTGGAACTAGGTCTCACTATGTGCTCCCAGCGGGACTCGAACCACAATCCCTGGTCCCGGCTGCCGCTTCCTAGGCTGCTGCTTACAGGCATGCGCTATCATGCCTGGCCCAGAATGGTCTTTTTTGGTTTTTTTTTTTGAGACTAGGTCTTGCTATTTTTGCCCTTGGAACCTCAGGCTCTCGTTGCCCGGGGTACCAGACTCAAGCAATCCCCAGCCTCAGCTTCCCCGGTAGTTTGGGATAACAGGCGCATGCCACCACACCCAGCTATTTTTTGGAACTAGGTCTCACTACGGGCCCCAGGTGGGACTCAAACCTTGATCCCTAGCCCCTGCCGCTTCATAGGCTGAAGCTTACAGGCACAAGCTACCTTGCCCAGCCAGAATGGTCCTTTTAAGACGCAAATTCAGCCAGCTTTTCTCTTAAAACCATCCAGTGATGTCCCATTTCTTTTAGAGGCAGAACTGCCTTATAAAAAGCTAGTGTCATCTGATCCCTTTTCACCTCCCCAGCTTCCCTGTGACTATCATTTTTCACCTCTCTCTGCTTCAGCCATACAGGGCTTTCTTCTGTCTCACTCTCATCCTTTCATTCATCCAACAGGTGTCCTTTGAGTACCATATGTAATGGGACATTGACAGCACACAAGAAGCATAATAAATAAGACTCCCTACTCATAGGGCATGTATTCTATAAAAGGAGAGGTAGAACAAATGTGTTCCTGTGTAGCAAAGATAAAGGCCATGGGAAGAAGTAAGAACCAACTGGGAAAAGCAGGGGAGTGCCGAGTTGTGGGGGGAAAGGTTGATTTTTTTAAGTAACGTGGTCAGAGAAGACCTGATGTGTGGCACATTTGGAGCTGAAGTGGGAGGAAGAGTAATTCCTGCAGACTCCTTGAGGAAGAGCGTTTGCGTGAGAACAGCCCATGCCAAGCTGGTGACATTAACCAAGTGCTGTAGGCACACCTGAGTGAGAATGAGCAGTGTGGCTGCTGCCCTGCGTGCAAGAGAATAGCATGAGCTGACAGGAGGAGGAGGTCATGGACGTGAAACCAAACCAATGCAACACTATCAGTGCAGACTAATTTATTCCTAACAAAGTGACTTTCTAATTACTACAAAAGAAAACATGTAAGACTCAGATGACTTTAACATTGTCCAAAACCTTTCTCAGCATTGTCCAGAGTCCTTTCTCCAGATTGCCCAGAAATCCTCAGTTTCTCAGTCCTGATCATCTCGCCAATGTCCAGTCAGAGTTCATCTCCAGAAGCTTGAAGGCATGTTCCTTTGGCTGCTCCCTTGGCTTGCTCCTTGTCTTCCACGCTGTCTTCTCCTTGTCAACCTTCAGGCAGCAGAAACTCCATGGTGCCGAACCAGCAAAGTTCACTTTCTTCTCAGGTCTAACTTTTGCACGTCCTCTTCCAGACACAAGTCAAACTCAGCAAAACAAACTCCAACATGGAGTTCAAATCTGCAAACTCCTTAACTGCATTCAGCACACATGCTGCCAGTCTGGGTCAGCCAAAGATTACAGGCCCCCCAGGGCTGGCCATGTCCACTTGGCTCACATCTTTACAAGATGGCCAATTCCCATCTCTCCTCCAGTGAACCTCTCTCTATCCGATTTCCATATTGCATCTGAATCAGCGGTTGGAATCCCAATCCCTCTCTTTGTTTGCACACCCTTTATATATCCTAATTTCCCCCGCCTTCCAGGATACCTGTTTTGCCTTGACGTTTCACTTATTTCTCCCCCTGCATCTCCCTGAAGGGAAATTCCAACTAAGGTCATTCTCACATTTTAGCATCTGTCCTTGAAATCTGCAATCTTAAAACAGGAGACAATGGTGGGGAGGGGTAGCACACCCTATCAGACTTGATTGGAAGGGCTTTGACATTTTTGATTGAGACAGGAGGTCATTAAAGGATTTTGAGTAGAAGAGTGTATGGTCTGACGGTTGAAACATTGTGTTGAGTGTGGACAATAGAAAACAAGTGTAGATGCTGAGACCAGTTGGGAAGCTAAAGTAATCCAGATCAGTTGATAGTCGTGGCTTGGACCAGGGTGATAAAAATGGAGGCAATAGGAAGAGGCCAGAGTCTGGAAATACGGTAGAATAACCAAAAACTTTGCTGTCAGATTGAAGATGTGAGAGTGAAAGAATCAAAGATGATTCAAGAGCAGCTCGAAGGAATTAATTGTCATAGGAAAGTTTCCAAATGTGTACCCTAGGTTTGAGGGGGGGGGGGATCAGGAGTTTCATTTACCCTGTTAAGCTTACGGTGCCTCTGTACACATTAAGGTAGAGGTGTGAGTTCCACAGTTTGATAAGTCTGGAGATGCGGAAAGATCTGGTGGTAGGTGTAGTTGTGGATGTCCTGGTGGCGTTTTCATGGCCGATCCCAACAACAGTCGTTAATACGCAAAGAAGTACTCTGTGGAGTTTGGGTTGAGTTGCAATTACCTGCACAGGTGACTATGCAGAGTGGCCAGTGAACTCAGGAGAATCTACAGTAGGCTGTCCTAGAAGCAAAGTGAAGAATGTCACGCTAGCTCCTTTCTGGCAGTGGAGGTGAGGATTGGTAATTGACCGCTACCCCTACGTTTAGCACTGTGGAGGTTAGGTCACTGAAGATCTTGAAAAAAGTCCTGGTGGACTAGAGGATAATAGATGTCAAGTGGGTTTCATCTGAGAGTAGGAGAAGAGCTGGGCAACGAGTGTGGATGCAGCACTTCTGGTTTGCAACCACCAGGTTGTTCTGTCTGGAACTCCTTGTCCTGTAGATCTTCGCTAAAATATCATTTCTCAGAGACATTTCCCTCATCTGATTTAAGTGTCCCTGCTATAAATACACTTGTATTGGACCACATACCTTCACTTGCTAGTAAGTTACAGATGTGGCTTTACAGTAATTCTGTGTGATAATCAGCGTATCTGCTCCTAATACTTACGTACACCAGAGCAGCGATTGCCCATTTTTGTTTCTCCAGAGTTCAACAGAGTTTCTCCAGCTCCGAGCTCAGTGCCTGGCGTCTGATGTGAATTCAGTAAATATTTGTTGAATGAATAAAGGAGCAAAGGAATGAAGGAATGAAAGAAAAGCATCATATCACAGATTTTTCAAAGGTCTTGCTTATTTACCTATTTACAAAAACACTAGCTAGTAGCACAGGAGCTTGGAATAAGGGCAAAGGAAATCAGATATAGCATGAGGTAACTTAATAGCATTAAACTGTGAGAACCACAAGAGTAGAATTTAAATTGCCTCCAATTGTTGCTTCTCATAGTTGTTTTTTGCTTCCATCTCTGACCAGCTCTTCTTTCTTTATTTAATTGATTGCACCTATATGTATCTATATACATATAAAAATTATATATGTGTATGTATATACACATATATAAAATTATATCACTGTCTACCTGGAGGATCTCCCATCACCTTGTCACCCATGAACCATCTTAATCTTTTGTGACCTCCCCCCCTCCATTTTTCACCCCCCGCCCCCTCTCTTGCTCTGTGCTTCAGTTCTGTTGACAATTTTTAATTTTTCTTGTCCTTTTATTTGTTTTCCCTCTATCCCTCATATAAGTGAGGTCATCTCATATTCCTCTTTTTCTCTCTGACTTATTTCTGCTAACATTTTCATCCATGTTGCTGCAAATGACATAAGTTTGTCTTCATTGATTGACGCATAATATTCCATTGTGTAAATCTACCACCTCTTGTTCAGCCATTCATCAGTGTTGGGGGCATTTGGGTTGTTTCCATATCTTGGCAATTGTAAATAGTGTTGCTAAAAACATGCAAGTACAGGGGTCCTTATGAATGAGTGTTTTGTATCCTTTGGGTAGATTCCAGTGGTGGGATTGCTGGGTCAAATGGTAGCTTCACATTCAGTTGGTTGAGGGTTCTCCACACAACTTTCCACAGTGACTGGACCAGTTTGCACTCCCACCAGCAGTTTAAGAGCATTTCTTTTTCTCCACATCCATACCAACATTTGTTGTCCGTTTTTTTTTGATATGGGCATTCATTTGATATGGGTGTAAGGTGGTATCTCATTGTGGTTCTGATTTGTGTTTCCCTGATTATTAGTGATGTGGAGCATTTTTCCATATGCCTATTGGCAATTTGTATTTCCTCTTTGGAGAAGAGTCTTTTTAGTTCTTCCCCCCCCCCCTTTTTTTTTTTTAGAGACGAGGTCTTGCTGTGTTGCTCTTCTCCCCATTTTTCAACTGAGCGTTTTACTTTGTTTTTGGTAAGTTGTGTGAGTTCTTTGTGGATCTTTGTTATCAGACCCTTAGCACTTATATGGAGAGCGAAAATTTTCTCCCAATCCGTTAGGTTTCTTTTTGTTTTGGTTTTGTCTCTCTTGCTGCACAGAAGCTTTTTGGTTTGACGTCGTCCCAGCTGTTGATGTTTTCCTTCATTTTTTTGGCCAGATGTAGATGTGTCCTGAGATGGATTTCTGAAGTGTAATTCATGGAGGGCTCTACCCAAGTTTTCCTCTGTGTAGTTTATGGTTTCAGGTCTTAGGTTCAAGTCTTTCATCCATTTTGAGTTGGTTTTGTTCAATGTGTCAGGGAGTTATCTTGGTTTATTTGTCTGTGTGTGTGTGTGTGTGTGTGTTGCGGCAGCTCTTTTTGATGAGAACATTCTTAAATATGTTTTAAAAATTCTACTGTAGCTCAGTCTTGGGTCTTAGTTTAAGTTAGCTAAGTCTGCACATGCCTACACATGCCTACACATGCCTACAGAGGTCCATTATTTACTGAGTTGTAGTTCAACCCTCAGAAGGTGATCTTATGTCCACGTTTCCCAAGAACCCACGTAAAATAGGGGGTATATTGACATAAGCTCAGCAGTGAGGTCTGAGCTACCATACATTTGGAAACTTGTGAGCATATGGTAATGTTTTGTTTCACTTTGCTTTTTAACTACCATGACTTAAGAGCTTACTATGTCCTAGGCATTCTCTAACTGCCTCGCATCATTATTCTAGCATGACGTAGCTGAGAAAATGATAAGCTAATCCAGCGTTTACTCTAATCATGTTAGTGTTGCACCCTGACCTTGGGCGCTCTGGAGAGGCTGTGGAATAAGAAAGCGCCACAGTAGTCTCAGACCAACCGGAGAAGGAAGGAAGAGAACAAGAATCGGGCTTCCAAGTACTCAAAGCTTTCAGGTAGGACTGGTAGAAATCGGAGTGCCTCATGGTGGACAAGTAGGTCGCATATCTGAAGAGGTTTAACCCATACAGTGTTGTCAGCCAATGTTACCGCAGTTAAAAAAAAAAATACAAATATTACCTGAGCCCCCAGAAGGAAAAGCAAAGCCAAAAAGTCAAGTAGGAACCTGATCTGCAGTGTCGAATGGTACCGCCATGTCCAGAAAGCCACGGGTGATTTGGTTTTGACAGAAGTCCCGGCCACGGTAGGCTACGCACACCTGGCACTTACTGGGTCACTGTGCCCTCTTGAAATAAAATTCATTGGTGTGGAGGGACCTGAAGGGGGAACCATGCTCCTCGGCCAGGAAAGAGTCTTCTCAAAGGGCAGCATTTCCCTGCCTGAGCTGACCCTGAGCTGGACCTCAGGCCAGGAGCTGCCACGCCCAAGAGACCACCCCCAAGAGGTGCCAGTGGGAATGGGAAGCTGGGCTTCTCCTTCCTAGGTTGGTCCCTGGAAGGGAATGTGGCAAGCGTGGCTTCCTGTAGGGTGGGTGCCGGAACAGCACTCACCCTTTGAAAAGCGACCAGGAGCTGGGATTGACCATCAGGAGCTGGGATAGAGGATCGGGAGCTGGAATAGGCGACCAGGAGCTGGGATAGAGGATCGGGAGCTGGAATAGGCTGGGACCGGATAAGCCAGAGGGAAAACCCAAGCCTGAAAGACGTGCCACCGCTTCCTCTCAGTGTCTATGCTGCCCTCTCTCGCCCTCTATGAATCTCGCTGAGGGCTTGTTTCAGTAGTAAAGCTTTCGTCTGTGCAGTGTCCGTCTGTAGAGGAGAGTCCTGTAACCTTGCATCAACCTTCTCCTCCGGCGTGTTGGTGAGAAGGAGCGACCCCGATAAGGCTCCAGAGGGGAACTGAGTTTGAGGATGAGAACTGGGACTCTGGGACCAGCGGCTGCCCTGGCATCATTGTTACACTACAGTGAAGCCACTTCTCTGGTCCAGCAGGTGCGTCAGGAGGCCCGCGTGGAGAAGGGGGGAGAATGGGATCCCCTGAAAACTTGGGCCACGAAGCTGGTCGTCCACTTAAGGGGGTGACCCGCCAGGCACATTCGAAACTCAGGGCCCACCGAGAACCAATCCTTGGTACCTGGGGTATAAATAGAGCCTCGGGACCTTCCCTCTGCTGCCGCCGGGGCCTGTCTGCCTCCCTCAGCAGTGGTTTCAGTACCCTCCCTCCGTTCCCCATCCTGACTGGTGAATTCTTCCATCCCCACGCCTCTGGCCTACACCAGTTCCTATGGCAGTAGCCCTGGTGATATGATTGGACAGACTTCTCTTGTCAGTCTCCCAGGACACCCAGGCTTGCTTTATTAAGGAAGGCGATGCCGTTTTCTTACAGCAGGGTTAGCAGTGCCATCTTCCACCGCACTTCTAGGGGTCTGGCAGGATGGCCCCCAGCTCTTTATATCCCTTTGTTCAGTCTTTACTGAAAACCTACTGTGGACAAGTCTTATGATGGGTGCTGAGTGTACACCTGTGCACTGAAGAATCCGCCCTTAGAGTTACCCTTCAGGGAGACAGAAGGGAAACCATTCATTGAAAAAGCTTAGCCGAGTGGTATAGACCTGAGATAGGAAAGTAGCTGATAGGGCTGTGTGAGAGATGCAGTGGGATGTGTGATATTTAGCTGGTAGGATCAGCCGGATTTAGTGACTGTTTAGAGATGGGGGATAACAGAGGAAGATGCCTGGGGTAACTGGTATCCAAATGGTGAAGACTAACTCCTTCCATTCATCAGGGCTGGGGATATGTGGAAGACCTGCCTTGGAGTAGAAAAATATTGACTCCTAGTTTGTAATTATTGGTTGTCTTATTTGAGGATCTTAGGAGCCATTCAGGTGAACAGTAAATAACCCTGTGCTGCTTGTGAAAGGTGTCTGTATACTGTAGTATAGAGCCAGACAGTGAGAGGACCATGACCTTTAGAGTTACAGAATTTTGGATTTGAATCCCAACTCCTCTTCGTACTTGCTGTGTCAATTTGACTGCTCTTTTAACCTCACTTAATTTGGGGCTGGGGTGATGAGATTGCATCTGTTTTCTTATCTATAAAAAGAAGACAATGCCTGCCTCTCCAGGACTGTGGTAGCAGTTTATCCAGGTAGCATCTCTAAGACTTCAGGTTAGCATCTGCATGTGGTATCGATTAGGCTGCCCCAAGTCAAAATCTTTCAAAATCATCATCTCTATGTAAAATATCTGCCCTTCACTTTAAGATTAGTCCAGTATTTATAAAGTGCTTTATAGTTTAACTGAAAAATACTCTGTTGTGTATAATCCTATTGTTGTTGGCATTCTTAAGATTTCATAATGAGATTCATGAGTTGTGTTTCATTTTTCCTAAATTTACAATTTAGCTTTAATAATATTTTCAGTTTTTTTGGGTTTTTTTGTTTTTTTAAACTAAATTGGGGAACATTACCCTAAGTAAAAACAGGATTTTTCTCATAAAATAGCAATGGAAGAGATTATATTCCTGACAAGGACTTAGTTCCAAGCCTTGTTTTGGAAATTATTAAAAATCATCATATCTCATCAGTAACATCTGTGATATAAAAAAATTTAATTACTAATCACTTAACATCCTGTTTAGTGTGACACAATTTTATACTGTCTAATTCAGAGCTCTTATTCTTATCATGTCCACCTTATTTGCTGCAACAAATAAAGAGAATTTAGAAGAACTTTGGGTCAGTAAGTTTTTATCAGAAAATATTAGAGACTGAAGCAGGCTCGATTGATGGCTGCCAACACACAGTGATGTCCTGTTCACTTTGGGGAGAGGCAGCCTTTCTGTGACTGGACCCTCAGACCTGCCCCTCTGGCCTTTTCCTAACGCACATTGTTAACCTCTCTCGTTGTGTTCATTTACAAGTGAGCACAGTACTTACTTCTATCCTCTTAGAGTTCTGCTCTTTCTGTGGGCCAGATTTAGGAGCTTGGCTGGGTTTCCTACTCCCGGGCTCTTTCCTCAGGTTCTCCTGCGCTGACCTCGCTGCTGTGTCCTTGTCTCAGAATTCCTGTCCTCGGAGAGTCTTCCTGCAACTGCTGGCGCCGAAGCAGCCCACCTGTCACCCTGTTCAGCCTGACCGGTAGGTCCGTGGTCCACGTGAACATTCTTGTCTGTCTGTGTCGTGGCTTGTTGTGTTCCTCCCCCGAGGTCGAGAGCTGCTTGAGAGCTGGGCCTCTGTCTTGCTCACTTGTGCTCTGCCCAGGCCTCCGGCGGAGTGGCAGTGGTCAGCGCTCCCAAAAGACTTGGCCCAGCTGCCCATGGCACCCTCCCTTCCTGCCCCCCACCCCCCAGTCTGTTACGAGTCCTTACAGTGCTGTGTGATGCACGCAGCTGCGCGCCAGCATTTCCTGGTGTGTTTCTTCTGCGTTCTGTCTTTCTAAAGAGTTTGTGACACCTCTCCCGCGCATGCCTCGAATCTAATCCTTGTTATTAAGACGGGATTGTCACTCTGTTTCCTCTCCGCCCGTATTATGCCCAGTGATTCGCCTGGATTGTTTCTCAGACCTCACGATAGCCCTATGAAGAGGAGGTGCTGCTGTTCTTTATGTTTGCAGGCAAGGAAGCTGAGGCCCAGAGATTTTCAGCGTCCTCCACCCATAACTAGCAGCTGACAAGTCAGGGCTGGAGAACATCCTCTCCGCTTCCTGACAAAGCTTCTCTTCCTGACTTCTCTGTGGTGTCCGTATGTCCCGGAGAGGGAGGCCGCGGTGAAAGGAGCTGCGGGTGTAGTAGCCTGCTCCTCACCGCAGGCGGCTTTCCCTCTTCTGTTTGATACCCACTGTGGAGGTCGGGTCCCCACTTAGGGATCACACGTTCATGCTGCTTTCCCCAAAGACCTGCTTTCTTGAGGTGCCCGCGACAACCCCCCGCTTTTACCTTCTTCAGCCTGTGTCCCAGTGTGAAAACCAAAGTTTAAGCTGAGTTCTTTATCCCTTGTGCCCCGATTGGGTTAAGTGTTGGAAAACCTGAAAGGCTTACTAACTTTTTTTTTGGTAGCTCAACTTAAGCGTTAACAACTGCGTTTAGTTAACAGCTCCCATCATCCTTCATAGCCCTGTTGGTGGCCTTTTTCTGCAGTGGATGCTAGATGGAGAGTAGCCATTGCTGCCTGCTTCTTTCTCCGTGCATCCTTCCGTCAGCTCTTGACCTTTCTGAGGCTCGGTCTTTCCCTGTAAAGGGAGTTGGACTGATTTCTCTCTCTCTTTTTTTTTTTTAACTGAAAGCCATAATTTGCACTGTACTCGTGCTTGTGTTGTACAGTTCTCTGGGCTTTGATGGGTGTGTGATGCATAGGCACT
>PVHY01031912.1:0-12263 GCA_004024945.1 Uropsilus gracilis | reverse complement strand
TTATGGCTTGTTTCAGCTAATATGATTTCTTCTAAATGCATCCATGTTGTTATGAAGTCATCAAATTTGTCATTTTTAATTGATGAGTAATATTCCATCGTGTATATATACCACATTTTTTTCATCCAGTCCTCTGTTTTGGGGCATTTAGGTTGTTTCCATGACCTTGCAATTATAAATTGTGCTGCAGTAAACATCCGGGTACAGGTGTCCTTTTGTACCCATGATGCTTAATTTTCTAACTGATGATACCGTTGGTAGTTTTTGCTACAATAATACAGACTGCCAAATTGTTATCTGACAGGGAGAATCATTTCCATGGGGTTTTGTTTACCAACTCTGTAAAATTCCACCTTGCTCCTAGAAGGATTGATCTGGAGTCTCTGTAGCACATGAGCGAACAGCTGTGTATGGAGTGAATATTCATTTTTGATACTGAATAAAGTCATGAAGCAGAAATGACAACGATCTATATGATTTTTGTGAAATTTCTGAAATTCTAAAATTATTTTTGAAAAAGTTAAAAATACACGTTGCATCACAAAACAAGGATGAATAAATACTATACCACACAAGGAGTTCAAGCTTATTAGTAATCATGGAATATACATGACGGAATATTACTCATCAATTAAAAATGACAAATTTGATGATTTTATGACAACATGATGTACTTAGAGGAAATCATATTAGCAGAAACAAGTCAAAAAGAAAAAGACAGAAACCAAATGGTTTCACTAATATATCTGATATAGTGAAAAAATAAACAAAAGACTTGAGGAAAAGTCAAAACAAGCTAAGTACCAAACTGAAGCACACAACTTTGGGCAGGAGAAAAAGGGGTGGGATGGAGGGGAGGGTGGGGGGGGTTAAATCCCTGGGATTACAATGATGTGAAATTGATAAATAAATAAATTAAAAATAATAATAATCATGGAAAATCTATTTAAAAGAAAAATGAGATGACATTACTCATAAAGACAATGCCAAGTGTTAGCAAGGATATGGGGAGATGGGAAACATATAACGAATTGGGAAAATAAGGTCATTATATGGCCATTTCATTATGATACTGATGAGAAAAAAAAAAACTGATGCCCACCCAGGACCACTGTATGAGGAGTTTGCAGAGTCTCCACATGTCTACCTGTGTTTTCTTCAGGTAAATGTACTCTGGTTTTGTACTACATGCCAAAGATGTGCATTTAGGTTCACTAGTGGAACACAATTATCCGAATCTGAATGAGGGGGTGGTGTGTGTGGGGGAGGTGGGTGGGGTGGGTGTGGGTGTGTGTGCCATGTGATGGAAGGGCATCTAGTTCAGGACTGGTTCCCTCTACAACTTGAATCCTGAGCTGGGATAGGCTCCAGTCGCATATGTTCCTGAACTGGAATTTGCAGGTTGGAGAATGAATAAATGAAGGCAAGTTATTGTGAAATAAAAATTTGTAAAATATATGACAATCACACAAATGCATGATCATAAACATTACGAGACCCATGCACAAAGCAAGTCTGCTGTATTTTTATTGGTTGTTTTTGGACTGTGTGGTGTTAGGAGGGTCTCCTTACAAATTTTATTTTACAGACATTTATTCCTTTATTTAACCATGTTGCCTTGAGTGCTAAATGTGTACTGCATACCCCTGATGCACAGAAGTGTGAAATTAGAAACAAAACTAAAAGCTTTCAAGATTTTTGTGCATGGACAGCAAGGTGTGGATATTAGAGCTCTTAATCTACCACCAACCACTGTAGGGACAATTTCACAATTCCCAGCCAGGTTGGAAACATGAAGGCTGTGCTCGAAGGGGAAAAGCTTTAGTAGGTACACAATTAACTCAGAATAGAAGCAGCATCATGGAAAATTTGGGCTCCATGCCTCAGTGGGGCTCTTCCCCACTGCTATGACTGTACAAATAAAAGCTTTAAGTTCATTTGAATATCTAAAGATAAAACAGGTCCTAGTGTATAAAGGGAAACCTGCATGACAAGGTGATTGGTTTGAATATTTTAACAATTGTCTCAAAATGCAAAACAAATAGTCTGCAAATGCTGACAAAGAAGCCACAGCTGCTGGATCATGCATTGCTGGAAAGAAAAAAAAAAAAAGATTGAATGAGGATATATACTACAGCAAAATTTTAATATAGATGAAGCAGGACTATTTTTGACAATGAATGCCAAAATAAACTTAAATTTCTAAAGAGGATGATCCAGGGCTGTCAATGATCTTATGACTCTCCTATTGGTGGTAATACAGGAGATCTGTAGTTTCAGTCCTGGCTGAGCAGGGAAACCCTCATTCCCCCTTGGAGTCCTGGACAGTATGAATAGTAATAAGCTTTGGTCCTTTTACACCCAATAAATTCCTTGAGTAGGTTGCAGGGGATGGAAATACTTTGGGGAAGTCCTTTTAGGCTATATCAAAACAGGGATTCTGTTCCTCACCTCTTAACTTGAGCTGTCTTTTATCCCCAAGAGGCAATATTGGCTAGTGGACATCGGAACTGATTGCTAGACTGCTGAACTTCCAATTCTGACGTTAGCCCTTAGTAGCATTTTACGAACTTTCTTGTGTTTTTTCCTCATCTGGAAAGTAAGGATGTTTTTCTGTAGTTTTTGTAAAGATGAAATGAATAGTACATGTACAGAATTTACAGCAGTGACTGGCATATAGATCATATACTCATAAGACAATTATAGTTATTCCAAATAACATCTATTTCACATTGATAGCATCCATTCCTTTTAAATAATGTTTGAACCAAGAATTTCTTTATTCAAAGTCTGAAAACCGTTGAAATGGGTGATGTTCAATGGCTCTTAGAATAAGGTGCCTTGGTCTTAGATGATTTTAGGCTACACTTTTCTTTCACAGTGTGCTGGTAATTATATTAAGGTGACGTGATTTGGTGTGAGTAGCTTTCAAGCACAAGGGTGTTAATATGAAAGGATGAGTACTAAAGGTTTGTTGCCTTTTAATTAAATTATGTAAACCAAATCAACTACTGAATTCCCCTGATAGCACATTTTAAACTACTTTCAATTGGAGAACATATCCTGCTCTAACTGTTCCTTCTCCTTTGACTGATAGCGGCCCAATCTAATGAAAGTTAGCCAAAGGATATCTGCAGCCTACTAAATTAAGTTTATATGATCCTTACTTAAATTTGTTACTTGAAAACACTCTCCATCATATTGAAAGTGAAGGTATACCAGAGCTAAAAAGTTAATGAAAAACCTAATTAACTTGGCTGGGTAGCTTTCTGTTGTCAATTTTACCAGGGTAAAGGGCTTACAGAACACCATATAATGGAAGTCTTCATTTGGAGAGCAGCAGACACTTAGCCAGTGGAGCAATTAGAAATGTCATAAAATGGCTGCCCCAGACATCCCCTCTAAATCTCTTCTATGCTAACCCACAACTGCCTAGTTTCCCAAATGCCATTGTTGGGTATAACCTCTGTGTTCCCAATAAATTTTCAATGGCTTCAATGATACTGATGCTACTGGAAAGTGTAAAGAAAATACCATTTAAAAAATATGGTTGTGTACACAAATGCAAAAAAATATGTTTGTGCACGCATGTGCATATGCATTTGGATACAGATAGAGGATTAACTCAAAGTACTGGTTATTGAAAAATACTTTTTTAAAAAGTAATTTAGCAGATGACGCAATATAACCAGAACATCGCAGCATTCATCTCTTTAAAGGCTCTTGTTGGGAATGACTCCTACTGTTCTTGATTGGATTATTTACAAGCTGCACATGCCAGATGGGCAAGAACACTTATGTTGATGGCTCCCCTACAAAGCTCTCACAAAATGTTTTGTGTTGTTCTTATGTGAATATGAAATGTTCATGTTTATGTGTAAATTAAAACACTGGAGTAATATCCTCTAACTGATTGAAATGGGGATAGACTATCATGCTCATGTAATTATTTTGTGTGGCCAATTAATAAACATATTGTAGGTATCCATAAGACATATAGATATTAAAATGTGCCTTGTGGCTACTATTTACTTGTTGAATCACTTCACAAATATTAGTTGAATGCCTACTATGTACCAGGCACCATTGTCATGCTACAAATATAGTAGTTAATGAAATGATTATGATTCCAGTTCTCATAGAGATCATGTTATGGAGTAGAAACTGGAAACAAATGTGTAAATAACTTCCTGTGAAAGTATACAAAGAACCTACTATAGATTTTGATTCAGGGTAAGCTGTCCAGAGGAAGTAGCACTTGAACTGAAACCTGATGATAATGGGATAACAGAGTTTCAGTGACAGCTACTTTGTGTATAGAGGCATATGTAATGGATGAAGAAGAATGTGGTTGGTGAAAATAAATGAGAAAATAGAAATCTGTGATGAGGCAAAGGCTAGATCATGAAGGAACTTGCAGAGCCATGCCATATAAATAGAATGGAATGCCATTTAGCTTTATAAAAACTGAAGTTCTGACCCCCTCCCTGCGAGGGTGGCAACAGAGAGCACCAGCTAGCTTCAGGACAACTGTGGTGTCCACAAGTGAGTGAGTTCCAGAGGCTCCAGAGTTTGGCAACCCACTCCACCGCTCCCCCTCCCATCACCCTGAAGACTGTCAAGACCACCCCCTCCCGGCGCAGGTGGTGGCAGAGCACTCCAGTTGGCTTCAGGACACCTGTGGCGCAGGTGAGAAAGTTCCAGAGGTGCCGGGGTCTGGTGACCCACTCAACCACTCTCCTTCCCATATCCCTGAGGACTGTTGAACCCACCCCCTCCCTGTGCTTGCAGCAGTGGAGAGCTCCGGCTAGTTTTGGGACACCTGTGGCATCCGCAGGTACGAGAGTTCCAGTGGGTACCGGTGCCTATTGGTGCCGGTGCAGATAAGGAATACCAACAAGAATTAGAACACTGGTTAGAGAATGTGAAAGTAAAACACAGAACACACAGCCCAGAAACAAAGGAAAGGAACTCATCCCCAAAACCAGCCAACAGACGCAAGAAATTATACAAGCACAAGGGCAGAAACTACCACAAACTGATATACTTCAACATGCCAACCAATACTAGAGCAGTTGTTGCTCAATATGTAGAGCAAACCCAAAGAGAAAACACAGGAAGGAAGAAAACTACAAATACTCAAGTAAGCCCAAAGGAAAATCACGCATCTCCAAAGGATAAACAATCTCCAGAAACCAAAATGGACGAACTTGAAGAAATGTCTGTAATGTCAGATAAAGAATTCAGACACAATATGGTAAAAGCAATCAACGAGCTAAGAGGAGAAGTTGAAAAATATAAAAAGGAATGTAGCAAAAGGAACATTATCATTTGTGAACAGAAAAACAAGACTGAAATCCTAAATAAGAAAATGAAGGAACTGCAGTATATAAGAGGAGCGATAGAAGAGCTCAAAACTACAGGGAAAAGCCATGAAAGCAGACTAGAAGAAATTGAAGAATGAATCAGCACACTGGAGGATACAGAAATATAGAGAAAAAGAGAGAGAAACAAAGTAAGAAAATAGAAGAAAAAATCAGAGATCTATCAGATACCTTAAAGCAAGGAAATAGAAGAGCAATTGGAATCCCAGAAGGAGAAGAGAAAGACATAGGAAATAAAAGGCTTTTTTAATGCAATAATAGAAGAGAACTTTCCAAACTCAAAGAACAAAATGAAAATAGACATATAGGAAGCAAAAAGGACACCAAACTACTGTAATGAAAGAAAACCCACAGCAAGACACATAATCGTAAAACTTCCAAGAGTCCAAGATAAAGAAAAAATAATGACGATGACTAGAGAGAGGAAACAGATAACCTACAAAGGATAATCCACTAGACTGACCTCAGAATTCTCTGAAGAGACACTCCTAGAAAGAAGAGAATGGAGACACATCTTCAAAAAACTTCAAGACAGAAAGTACCAGCCAAGAGTACTCTACCTGTAAAGCTGTCCTTCCTTTATGAGGAGAAAATTAGAACCCTCTCAGACAAAGTCTCCAAAAATTTGCTACCACCAAACCCCCACTCCAAGAAATATTGGAAGAAGCCTCAAGACCAAAACCCTCAGACGAATAAATATAACAAGAAACCAAAGCAGAACCTCAAAATAACCTCTAGAAAACCAACACTAGAACCTCACACATCAATAATCACTCAAGTGTCAATGGTCTAAACTCATTAATTGAAAGACACAGAGTTGTGGACTGGATCAAAAGACAGAACCTAACATTCTGCTGTTTCCAGGAAACACATCTAATCCCTAAAGATAAGCATTGACTGGAGGTGAAAGGATGGAGAACAATTCTACAAGTGAATGGTCCCCTAAAAAGGCAGGGGTAGCCATTCTCATAGCGGATTAAGAATATTTCAGAATAAAAAATGTGACAAAGGATAAAGATAGACATTACCTAATCATACATAGTTCAATCCACCAAAAAGACATAACAATTATTAACATATATTCACCAAATGAGGGAGCGCCACGATTCATAAGACAGCTACTACCAGAACTGAAAACAAATATTGGTGAAAACACATACATTGTAGGAGACTTTAACACCCCACTCTCACCAAAAGACAGATCAGCAAAACAGAAAATAAACAAGGACAAACAGCTTTAAAGGAAGACTTAGACCAAATGGACCTAATAGATATCTATAGGAGACTGCACCCCCAAAGAACGGAATACACCTTCTTTTCAAATTCACATGAATCCTTCTCTAAATTTGACCACATATTAGGATACAAGGAAAACTTGAATAAATACAGAAAAATTAAAATTATACCAACTTTTTTCTCTGATCATACAAGCATCAAACTAGAAATTAACAATGAAGAGAAAGCAAGAAGAGTATCCAATACATGGAGACTGAACAATATGCTACTAAACAAAGAATGGGTAATCGAAGAAATTAAAGAAGAAATTAAAACCTACTTTGAAACAAGTGACAAAGAAGACACATTCCAAAATGTCTGGGACTGAGTGAAAGGATATCTAAGAGGAAGGTCCATAGCAAAGAGGCCCATATAAAAAACCAAGAAACTATCCAAAGAAAAAAACCTCCTATCCCAACTCAAAAAATTAGAAAAAGAACAATAGGGAAAGCCAAATCCCAGCGGAAGATAAGAAAAAATAAAAATAAAAGAACAAATAAATAACCTAGAAACCAAAAAGACTATATCCAGAAGATCAACAAAATTAAGAGCTGGTTCTTTGAAAAAATAAATAAAATTTACAAACCCCTTGCAAAGCTCACAAAGAAGAAAGAACACTCAAATAAACAGAATCACAAATGAAAGAAGAGAAATTACAACAGACACAAAAGAAATCCAAAGGATAATCATAGACTACTATGAACATCTATATGGAAACAAGTACAACAACCTGGATGAGATGGACAGATTCTTGAAAAAATACAACAACCCAAAATTGAACAAAGAAGAAATAGAGAACTTAATCTAATCACAAGCAGTAAAATTGAAGCAGTCATAAAAACTCTCCCTAAAATCAAGAGCCCAGGACCAGATGACTTTACAAATGAATTCTACATGAAATTCAAAGAGAAAATAACACCTACGCTACTAAAACTCTTCCAAAAAAATTGAGAAAGAAGGAAAGCTCCCAAGCACATTCTGTGAAGCAAACATCATACTCATACCAAAACCAAATAAGGACAGCACCAAGAAAGAAAACTATAGACCAATTTCCCTAATGAACACGGACACAAAAAATTAAGCAAAATCCTAACAAATTGAATCTAATGATGCATTAAAAGCATTATTCACCATGACAAAGTGGGATTTATCCCAGGAGCCCAAGGATAGTTTAACATCTGAAAATCAATTAACATAATCCACCACATGAAGAAGGAAAACAAAAACCACATGATCATATCAATAGATGCAGAGAAGGCATTCAACAAAGTCCAGCACCCATTTATGATAAAAACCCATGAAAATTTGGGGATCAAAGGGACATACCTCAACATAATAAAAGCCATCTATGACAAACCTACAGCAAACATCATCTTAGATGTGGAAAATATAAAATCATTCCAATTAAGACCTGGAACCAGGCAAGGATGCCCACTCTCTCCACTACTTTTTAACATTGTACTAGAAGTTTTAGCCAGGGCAATGAGGCAAGAGAAAGAAATAAAGGAGATACAATTTTTATGTAGAGAATCCCAAAAAATCTACAGAAAAACCAGTTCAGTAATGTAGCCATTACAAAACAACACACAGAAGTCAGCAGCCTTCCTATGTGCAAAAAGACAAGCAGAAGAAGAAGAAATTAAAAAGTCATTCCATTTACTATCACATCAAAAACAATTAAATACCTGGGAATAAACCTAACAAAACATGTGAGAGCACTATACAAAGAAAACTTTAGAATACTGTTAAAAGAGATAGAAGAAGACATAGGAAAAGAAAAGACATTCCTTGCTCATGGATGGGAAGAATTAACATCATCAAAATGGCCATCCTACCAAAAGCAATCTACAGATTCAATGCAATCCCTATAAAAATTTGAATGACATTCTTTAAAGACATAGAACAAAAATTACAAAAATTCATATGGAATAACAAAAGACCTTGAATATAAAAAAACCTCTTGGCCAAAAAAAGAGAGAATGGAGGCCTAACTATTCCAGATTTCAAGTCATACTACAAAGCCATAATAATTAAAACAACATGGTACTGGTACAACAACAGCCATTCAGACCAATGGAACAGAATTGAGACCGAAAATAAAACCACACATATATAGTCAACTAATCTTTGACAAAGGAGGGAAAAACTTACATTGGAAAAAAGATAGCCTCTTCAATAAATTATGCTGGGAAAATTGGACAACGACCTGTAAAACAATGGACCAAGACAACATTCTCACACCTTGTACAAAAACCAAATCAAAATGGATAAAAGACTTAGATGTCAGACCTGAAACCATAACATGCATAGAGGAACATTTGGGCAAAACCCTCCATGAATTACAATTCAGAAATCCCTTTCTGAAAACATCTGCAGATGGCAAAAAATTAAAGGAAAAGATAAATAGATGGGATTACATCAAATAAAAAAGCTTCTGTACAGCAAAAGAGACAACAGAAAAAATTAAAAGAAGCCCAACCAAATGGGAAAAATATTTTTGCCCTCCACAAGAGTGATAAGTTCCACAAGGAACTTACACAACTAAACAAAAACAAAACAAGAAGCCCAATCAAAAAATGGGGAGAACTAAAAAGACACTTCTCCAAAGATGAAATACAAATAGCCAACAGGCACATGAAAAATTGCTCAATGTCACTAGCAATCAGGGAAATGCAAATCAAAACCACAATGAGATACCACCTTACACCAGTAAGAAAGGCCCACATCAAAAAAAATCAGGAAACAACAAGTGCTGGCATGGATGTGGAGAGAAAGGAACACTCTTACACTGCTGATGGCAATGTAAACTGGTCCAGTCACTATGGAAAGTAGTGTGGTGGACCCTCAAACTAATGAAAATGGAACTACCATTTGACCCAGAAATTGCTCTTCTGGGAATCTACCCAAAGGAGACTCAATGTGGGTACAAAAGGACACCTGTGCTCGGATGTTTATTGCAGCACTATTTATAATTGCAAGGACATGGGAACAACCCAATGTCCCCAAACAGACAAATGAATAAAAAGATGGGGTATATATACACAATGCAGTATTACTCATCAATTAAAAATGACAAATTTGACGAATTTATGGAAACATGGTTGTACCTAGAAGAAATCATACTAGCAGAAACAAGTCAGAAAGTAAAAGACAGAAACCAAATGGTTTCACTAATATATGGACAACCAAATGAAAGTACACAACAGGGAGGTGGGACCAGCTGGAGAGACCAGGGAGGGGAGGAAGAAGTGGGTGAACCCCAGGGATTACAATGATGCAAAAAATATATATGTATAAATATATTATTTACATAATAAAAAAGATTGTAACAAAAAATTAGTAAGACAGCAAGATGTTGGACATAAAAATCCATCAAGTATATTTATTTTAATAATACAAGTAAATTTTAAGCAAATATAGAAGAGCAAAAGCCAAGGAGTGTCAAGACACAATTCAAAGAAAAGAACAAGTTGTGGTGCCTTGCTTTATATTAATAATTATATGGGTTAAGATGACATGGTATTTTTACATAGACAGATAAACTGACTAGAGAAATGGTTGATAGCCTTGAAAAAATCCACATGTATACTGCAGTAAAATGTTATTATTTCCCAAAACCACCTTTTTCTCTATGAGAACAATATATTCCCACTCTGTACTCTAACTGGCAGTGCCACTATGTGAGAAGAGTGCAGCCTCCTCAAATCCACGGATGTTGGACCTGATCAAATAATTTGCTTTGAATAATAAAATACACCACACATGATGGAAGCTTGAACTATGAAAACTGTATAACTGACTGGAATTTCACTGCTTGGTTTGACAATTCTTTTTCCTCTGCCAAAAAAAAGTCATGTTGCAAATAAAATCTGTTCCTTCAGTTTAAATTATAGTATTACAAAATACAAATGAAAATGAGACCCAATATGCAATGTGAGCAAGAAATAAACTGCATAAGCCACTAAGAATTGGGGGTTAGCTTACTGTAGCTTTTGATGAGGACTTAATATACTGTACAGCCAACATTCCAACAGAATGGGAGAAAGAATAGACTTTGCAAGTGAAATATATGAAATTCTACCTCCACATCACATTGTACATAAAAGCAATATTAAAGATTTCAGGCTAATATTATAAAAAATCACAGAAGACATTATTATAAGGGATAAGAAGTAAACACAATAAAGGATAGATAAATTAGATTAAATTAAGTTTAGAGCTCCTGTTCAGCAAACAACAGGCCACAAACTGAGAAAATATTTGTGTACAACACAGATAAGTCAGGAGGGACTAATATACAGGACATAAGAAAAAGAAATGCACTCAAACAATGAGCAAAGTCTTGAATAGTCATTGCATAAAAGAGGAAACCCAAGTGGTCAATAAACGTATGAAATGCTGTTCAGTCTCCTTATATTAAAATCACATTGAGATACTATTTCATAGTCCCAACATTGGGAAAAGTATAAAAGTTTGACAGTTATTTCATTTTTGGTTATGCACTCTGCAGGGTTTGGTAAATTGTGGCCATGGATAGATATGTCCTGCAAACTGTTATGGTAAAACCCTGCAAACAAAAAATGCTTTTACATTTTTACAGAGTTGCGGGGGTGGAGGGGAAGGGAAGAATGTATGACTGAGACCATATGTGTTTCACAAAGCCCAGTCACTATTTACAGAAATAGTTTGACAACTGCTGAAAGAAAATCTAGCATATACATATACCCCCAGGCATCTGATCGACTGTCCCTGATCGTTGAGCGGAGGACCCTACCCTGGGGTCCCCCCGGGGCAGGGGTGGAGCGTTCCTAGGGGTGAGCCAGAGGGACTGTTGGCACCTCCCACCACCGGCAGGGCTTCTGAAGGGGACTTTTGCTGTAGGTGGGGCTTCTGGGGGCGCCGGCGCCAATAGAAATCCCAACAAGAATTACAATACTAGATAGAGAGTACAAAAGTAAAGGACAGAACACATAGCCCAGAAACAAAGAGAAGAAATCAAAACCCAAAAACAGCCAACTGAAGCAAGAAAACATCCCAGCGCAAAAGGCAGAAATCACTACAGATTAATATTCTTCAACATGCCAACTAATACTCGAGCTGTCGTTGCACAATATGTGGAGCAAACCCGAAGAGAAAATACAGGAAGGAAAAAAAATACAATTATTCAAATGAACCCAAAGGGACATAATCCATCTCCAAAGGACAAACAGACCCTAGAAACCAACATAGATGAAATCGAAAAAATGCCCTTTATGTCAGATAAAGAATTTAGACTCATAATGATAAAAACAATAAATGAGTTAAGAGGAGAAGTAGAAAAATATAAAAAGGAACTTAGCAAAATGAACATCATCATCGGTGAACAGAAGAACGAGATTGAAACCCTAAATAAGAAAATGAAGGAAATGCAGCACATAAGAGGAGCAATAGAAGACATCAAAAATACTGGGAAAAGCCATGAAAGCAGACTAGAAGAAATTGAAGAACGAATCAGCACACTGGAGGGCACAGAAGTAGAGAGAACTAAGAGAGAAAAAGAGAGTGATAAACAAAATAAGAAGATAGTGGAAAAAATCAGAAATCTATCAGATACTTTAAAGAAAG
>PVHY01031911.1:0-12272 GCA_004024945.1 Uropsilus gracilis | reverse complement strand
CTCCACATCCTCGCCAGCAATTTGTGTTGCCTGTTCTTTGGATGTGGGCCATTCTTACTGGTGTAAGGTGGTATCTCATTGTGGTTTTGATTTGCATTTCCCTTATTACTAGCGATGTTGAGCAATTTTTCATGTGCCTGTTGGCCATTTGTATTTCCTCTTTGGAGAAGTGTCTTTTTAGTTCTTCTCCCCATTTTTTCATTGGACTTTTTGTTTTGCTTTTGTTTAGTTGTGTTATTTCCTTGTGGATCTTCGTTATTAAACCCTTATCACTCATATGGAGAGCAAAGATTTTTTCCCATTCGGTTGGGCATCTTTTAGTTTTTTCTGTTGTCTCTTTTGCTGTACAGAAGCTTTTCAGTTTGATGTAGTCCCATCTGTTTATGTTTTCCTTCATTTTTTTTGCCATCTGTGGATGTTTCCAGAAATGGATTTCTGAACTGTAGTTCATGTAGAGTTTTGCCCAAGTTTTCCTCTATGTATGCTATGGTTTCAGGTCTGATCTCTAAGTCTCTTAACCACTTTGAGATGATTTTTGTACATGGATTAAGGGAGTTTTCTTGGTCCATTTTTTTGCATGTCTTAGTCCAATTTTCCCAGCACCATTTATTGAAGAGGCTATCTTTGTTCCAAGGTAGCTTTTTCAAACCTTTGTCAAAAATTAGTTGACTATATACGTGTGGTTTTATTTCAGGACTCTCAATTCTGTTCCATTGGTCTGATTGTCTGTTTTTGTACCAATACCAAGCTGTTTTAAGTATTAATATAAAGCCAGCTTTTAAGCTTTGAGCAGTTTTCTAGATAAAGGTGGTTCCCCACATAGAAACTGGCTAACTTATGAAATAATTTTGGTGAGTGATGCTTTGTAATCAAGACATAGCTTATTAGATAAATGGCAGAAAATAAGATAACAGAACTTATTAGATAAATTATATATATATATATATATAAATACATACATTGAGATGCAGACTGCAAGGATTTTATTGGGGCGGGGCGTAAGGGTCTGCATGGGCAGTCACAATGACCAGCTTTCCAGAAGCAAAGCACGTGACCCCATAAATCACAGTTAGTACTAACAGTCTAGGCAAAATCCAGTGCCCTGGGTGGGCCACACTGCCTTATCAGTAATTTAGGGAACCTCTCAACAGTCAAGTTCTGGTCTATTAGCTCTGGACCAGTCCCAGGAGCAGATGCTTCTTTATCTAGGCTGCTATGGTAACTTTTTCCTGAACTCTTAAAGAATGACATGATAGCAATTGGCAGAAGCTTTCAGCATAACATCTACCTCCTATAGCCCTCACAGGCCAGCTGTTACATGAGATCTGATCAACTCTAGACAATAGTCAAAATTAATCAACCTTTGTGGTAGCCACTTCTAATTGTGCCACTCACTGATTCATTGATTCCTTTCAGTCACTCTATGAGTTAGAGTTCCTAATCATGCTCATATTTTAAGATGAGGTTAAGTGACCTACAGAAAACAGCGCTAATAAGTGGTAGCTTCAAGATTCAAACCTAAAGAAGATTGGATGCTAACTGGAAGCCCCACCAGCCTAGAAAAACATTCTCAGTTTATTGTATCAGCTCACATAGCCTGGCAGATATTGCAGCTACATAAATTGTTAGTCCTTAAGATTTAAGACTCCATGTCCAGGACCAGTGATCAGGTATCTTAAGATTTTGTGTAACTGTTGCAAATAAGATGAAATTTCAACTGCTTTTGCTGCTGTCGGGCTATCTTATCCTTAACTGGAGGGGAGACAGGAGCCAGATAATCACGTGGGTAAATTGCTCACAGCTGCAGAGGCTGACCCTGTCTAATCAGGCTACTGCTGCTGGGTCCAGGCATATAATTTCCTCTTTGAAAGATTATTTGGAGTACTTCAATAATTTCAACACTTCATCAACCCCTCTCTCTTTTTCTTTTGTTTAAAAAATATATTTATATAACATTTTGCTTTACACAAAGTACTTTTATGTGTATTGTCTTTTTAATGCTTTCAGCTGTCCAGGACAGTTGTGATTATTGCATCCTCTAGCAGAAGATGGAGGGAGACAGTTGTTGAGATAGTCACTCTGAGCATCACCAAAAGAAAACTCCGAAGCTGCAGCTTAGGAGGCTGGATGGCAGGTCCAGACAGGAATTATCCCATATTTCCAGTCATTAAGATCCTTGATGAAGTTCAGCCTCAATTTGGAATAGTCTAGCCAAAGAAATAAAGAGAGAAGGGTTAGGCAAGAAGAAAAGAATGTAGGAAGAAAGGGGGGGGGGGAGATGCTGATGTTTGAAGAGAAAGGTGAGATTGTAACCTGTCCAAATATTTGATATTAAATACAAAATTATTTTGTCATATGTCAAAATGGTAAAGAAGACTTTAAGACTATTGCAATAGCGGTATCACAATAGGTGGGGGAGATTCAAGGTCAAGTGTGGATTTATAACCAAGGAATAGGGTAATGGGTTAATGGTAGGAAAAATATTAGGAGAGGTCATGGGAAGGCTGGGGGTGTTCTTGCACAATCAACAACATTCTTAATAAAGGAAGGCCTTGCTCTTGTGTGTCAGTAATAGAGTATAAAGGAGTTGATCAAATATCAGGAATAAGCCTGGCATGGTGGTGTGCGCCTGTAAGTGAGAGCTTATGGAGTCGCGGCTGGGACTGGGGATTGCGGTTGGAGACCTGCCCGGGGCAATGTAGTGAGACCTAGCCCTTTCCCCCCCCCCCCAAAAAAAATAGCTGGACGTGGTGGTGTACACCTGTATCCCAGCTACCTGGGAAGCTGAGGCTGGGGGTTGCCTGAGTCCGTGGTACCACGGGCAGCATGAGCCTGCAGTTCCCCAGGCAAAAGTAGACTCAAAATATATATATATGTATAAAGAATAATCAGATATCAAGAGTGGAGGGATTTTCACTCAATTGACTTAGCAGGACTCTTTACTAAGACTGGGCTGGCCAGAGCCCTTGGTCTTGACCTTGGATAGAGGCCAAGATCAAGGCCTAGCTGAACAGGTGACTCAGAAGGAGACTGAAATCAAGATAATAGAATCTTAGTCAAAGACAACCTACCCTTGCTTGTCAATCTTCCCTCTCATCCCTTCCGATCCTCCCTCTGATTCCTTCATAAATCTTGTCATCATAACTCCCCTAGACTTACATTCTCTTACCTTTTGGGTTTGCTAACTTCTTGCTATCAACAGCAGGGAGAATTTTTTCCATTGCAGATGGTACCCTGATCTTAGCCATTCTTTATTCTTAACTAAAATGTAAACACTTTGAGGACAGAGAATTTGCTTTCTCTATCTGTGTCCCCAGTGCCTTGGTATTTATCAATTAGCTTCTGAATGAATGTTGAATGAATTCATGGCAGTAATAACTACTTACTTTGGACTTGTCATTTGTTGGCATAAAGCTGGGTGTTGCCAAACACCGTGGCTCATGCCTGTAAGCTTCAGCCTATGAAGCGACCGGGACTAGGGATTGTGGTTTGAGTCCCGCCTGGGGCCCATAGCGAGACCTAGTTCCAAAAAAATAGCTGGGCGTGGTGGTGTGCGCCTGTAATCCCAGCTACCTGGGAAGCTGAGTCTGGGGATTGCTCGAGTCCGTGGTACCCCAGGCAACGAGAGCCTGCAGTTCCATGGGCAAAAATAGCAAGACCTAGTCTCAAAAAAAAATAAATAAATAAAAAGTTGGGTATTTATACCAGCTAGAATTCTTTGAATATAAGCATCTCCAATTATCAGTTGCTTCAAATCTATGTCAGAACTAACTGACAATTGAGAGAAACATTGAAAAACCAGGCTGCCTGAAGAATTAGAGCAACTGGTACTCCAGGTGACCAGGCTGAGGATTTAAGAGGTAATCCCTTCCGGACATCCAAGCAGAATAAATCAGCTCTGGCTGTTTTCTCCCCTTTCAGTTACTGTCTTTAAATGTTAAGTTTTAGAGAACCACTCTCTTTGGGTGGATCTGAATGGGATCTTAACCCTGAATGGGAAGGACCTTTTGATTGACAGATTTACCAAGTGGGAAAGAGCTGTTCCATCCACATATATATGATATATATGTAGATGTACATGTCTATATATTTGAAGTTTTGTTACCACAGGGAAATAAGTGCTGAAAAGATGAAGACTATAGGCTGTTCCTTAGTTATTAATTAGTCCATTTAATCCTCCTGATGGTGAAATGATCAATGCACTTGGTAATATCCCAGTTATATTCCATGAGGACAGTGAAACATTTGCAACTGAGGTAGTCATTCTTAGCTTCTGCATATTAGACTCTGAAAAGAAAAAGAAAAAAAACAGATTGGCTTGAGTATTTTCTTAATTTACTTTCTGTGTTTAATATCTTTATCAGCAGCCATCATTGACTACAATTTTTTTTTGAACTTTCTCAATTTAGAATTTCGGGGAAGTTTTCCACTTTGATCTGCTCTGGCTCTATATTTTACTTTTTATTGGCATTGAATCTAAGCAGGAGGGAAAAATGGACATAGCCAGAATTCCTTTGCAATATAAACACACGGTAACAAGTTTGCTTGCTAAAGTCAGGGACTGAGGCACTGGCATACCACATAGTGTTGATCTTGCTTAAAGGAAACAGCCCTAAGTTTTCAACAGGGTGAAAAGAATGAAAGATGTCTTATTTTATGTAATCTCCCCAAACAGAAGGGGTATGCGCTTTTGTGACCAGTATCAAAGCTATAAATAATTTCTTTCTTTACTCGACACTAGTATCATTTTTGTCAGATGATCAGAAACAAATCCTGTAGACACAGACTTGGTTGACTCAAAGCCTGAGCGTCTACCAACTCTCACCAGGGACCCCAATAGTTTGTCACTAGTATCTCCTGCAGTACTGGTCCTTGGTTTGCCCAGAAAGGAATCTTTCATAATGGCACAAGGATGTCTTAAACACCAGCGTGCCATTTCTTTGTAGTGATTGCACAGAAAGTAGCAATCTCCTATTAAGTGGGCAACTTGGCCCAATGTGGTCATTTTAGTACTCAGCTGGGTTTCAGTGGTCACTGTTAGTGGGCCATGTAAGCCAGAATCTCAGGCTTATTAGAAGAGCACATCAGAATCTCCTGTGTGGATGGATTGTTCAAAGTGCTCTACCACAGATGCCCCTCCCCTCTTCACCTCCTCAAGAAGGTGGTGTCTAGTATTGGTTACTGACAGATGTCACCTTGACCAGAGTCTTCAAGGAGGGTTGAAATTGAGTAGGGAACAAAAACTTAGGATACTTTGCTCTAAGGAGTGAACACTGTCATTCTCGTCACAGACCTTTGCTCTAGCTCCGACTCTGTCAATCCTGAGGGAGCTTACGTCAGCCTCCTGTCAGCAGGGTGACTGGGGACTTTGGGCGGAGATTTCTTGTCTGTGACCCAGGCTTCCCTTGTGTAGTGACAGTGATTATCTTCACAGCCATTTCATCCTGGCCACACTGCTGACTCTCTTGTGCCTCCCTCTGGAAATCCACCAGCCACTTCTGATTCTTGGTTATTATCCTCTCCCTTTGACTCAACCATCTCTTAGCCAATACTCCTGTCTTAGAAAATACATCTGTTCCTTGGAGAACTTTCTTTCTACCCTCTTCCTTCCTGCTTCCTGTTCCTTTTCAGCTGGGAATGGGTAAACAATATAAAATATACCAACACTATGGAATGATTACTAGGTATAAACCTGTCCATATAGAGACTTCTGGTCAGTGTAATTGTGGAACATCATTAGGTTAAAATTGAAGCAATTATACATATTGTACCCATATCTGGGTACAATTGGGAAAGATGTGCATTATTACTCTAGCTTGAAGTATGATTTTTTTTGGTGAAATTATATATGTTCCTTTCAAATCCACAAAATTGTAAAGACTCTAGCATGCTATCTAACTTTTTCTGAGAATAACTCTTCACAAACTTTGGTGATTTCTGACTCAACTAAGAGCTCACACCCAAGTTTTCTCCTTCCATCCAAGGAAGCCTGCATGTCAAGGTCTATATTCTTGCAACTTTCTCTTAGCAATTCCCTCAGCCATTGCCCGGGTTTCAGTCTGATGGGAAATTGCCAAAGCCACCATGCTGATGACCAAGAATGTTGGTTTCACACACTGACTCACTTCTGTCTGTGACGGTCTCTTCACCACTTGCTGATACAACCTCAATAAGGGATTCCTAGTGAATGGAATCTTGACATGCTTCTGCCTTAAATGAAGAACAAGGGATAGAGGGGAAGGATATAAGAGGGGGAAAAAGGCAGCGATAATAGTATTTCTTGATTCAGAAACTCAGGACAAGAGTTATTTTCTAAGACAAATGACTGCCAAAGTGCTACACTTTTAAAGGATTGTTCCTATGGGCTATCAGCCTGCAGATCAGTCTTATTTCTGATAGAAATATGGTGTCAACCACCAAGGCAGTTCAGATATGTAACTTTAAACTCTATAAGAGCTACAGCAAAAGGTAAAATTAATAACTATTTGGCATTCTTTTATTCATATTCAGTCTTTAGAATTCAGTACATGTCATCATATCAAAAGCTCATCTCAGCTCTGATAAACAGCGTTTCAAGCATTTGGCAGCTTCATGAGGCTCATGGCTGCCTTCTTGGAGAACATAGCTCTGGACATGTATGAAATCATCACAGGGCAGTGTGGTATCTGGGGAGGGTGCCTTTGGTGTTTGAGGCCCTTACCTCAGAGAATTTTATTATCATATGGCAGAAAGTTCAGAAAGTGCATGTGGGGACATACCTTGCTCTCTACACCTTGCTGAGCCAGTTCTGGACACATAAATAAAACTAAGTGTTAGCCACGTAGTTTTCTGGAATTGTGACAACAAACAGATCTCCCTTCCCCACTACAGCCATGGTTTCTTTCTCCATTCTTGCTATATATTTAATTGAAGTAACATTGCATTATAACGTTATATGAGTTTCAGGCATGCATCATTGAAAATCAACGTGAGTATCCATGTCATTCAGTTTAGCACCAAAGAGCCAATTCTATCCTTCTGGGAGTCAGAACGTGTTGGTTACCTTCATTCAACTGGATCTGATCTTGGCCATTCGTTTTTGCTTAGAAATGTCTCATCCAGGGGGTGATCCAAAAGACATGGGACTTGGTTCAACTCCTTGTAGCTCTTTGTGGGATCCTCTGCGATTTTGCTGGCAGCAGAACTCTCTTACAGATGGCACCTCAGCAGTGTTGCAGCTCTGTCTTCTCAACAGTTACCCATCTCCTTACATATATTTATCTCACTTGCTTAGGATGAATGGAGTTAAATTATAATTTTATTCACTTAGATGATAAGTTTGAGGCCCATGGGCTGTCCCTAAACTGTTGTTTCTCAGAACTCAGAGCCTGCGTGCTATGAGGCCTGTCTTATGCTACCTGACCTCCTGCCCCATTAGACTGCTGGCTTGGGAGTGCAGTGCAGCCGGGTCAGGTGTTCTAGACTCATTTTGAGGTGGATGCAGGCTCCTCCCCCTTCTTTGCCATGACATCTTAGTGTGTACTACCCCAAAGCTGCATTCCAGACAGGAAGAAGACAATGCAAGAGGTATAAAGTGTAGGGAAGAGTCACCTGGAAATACCTTGCTTTTTACTTAGGAAAGGTGGCCTTTTCCAGGGATTTCTTCCTGCATCACTTGACCCAGGACTGTCTAAGGCCTTCTGCTTGCCACACTGCCACCCTGCACAAATTAGAAAAGAGAAAGAAAGGTTGAGTGCATTTTGGCCCATGCTTGCATCGTCAGCTACAAGGACAAAGGTCTTTTTCATTAAGTAACTGTGACCTTCCCTGTGAAGCATGTACTCCCGGGGAGCTATTTTCTTCCTGCACCCATACACTCGGGTTCCTTACTGCTTTAGGCTAGATTTAAACGAGGAGGGTTACCTTGTCTACCATGTACCATGTTTTGACCAGTTTGCCATGGTTCTATCAACATAGAGGGTGCTGGGTATAAGGTGTATGAGATAGTCTGAATTATCTTTGCAGCTTTTCTATATTTACAAATATCCAGAATATAAAATTTACTGGAAGAATATGTAGGAAAAGATTTTCCTTTTTTTGTTCATGAGGTGAGTGCAAATGTAAATAACAGAAAATAGATGAAAACAGGTTTTTTTAAATAATTGGCTAAATCTCATCACTAATTTCTTCCTTTTCTGAACATCTGCTGCTTCTCCCTTCTAGAGTCTTTTCGGGAACACAAACCTGATGAGTTACTGCACAGGAAAGCAGCCACAGGTTAATTTACTGACTTTTTGGGAATAGTGAGATTGAAGGGTTTTTTTTTTTTTTGAGACTAGGTCTCGCTATTTTTGCCCGTGGAACCACAGGCTCTCGTTGCCCGGGGTGCCACAGACTCAAGCAATCCCCAGCCTCAGCTTCCCAGGTAGCTGGGATTACAGGCGCGCACCACCACGCCCAGCTATTTTTTTGGAACTAGGTCTTGCTACAGGCCCCAGGTGGGACTTGAACCGTGATCCCTAACCCCAGCCGCTTCATAGGCTGAAGCTTACAGGCATGAACCACCGTGCCCGGCAAGATTGAAGTTTTCATGGACTTTCATGCCCAGTGGTTCCTGGGTAAGATTTTATTTTGGTACCTTCTGCATCGTATGGGATGCTGTTAAAGTACCGATCCAGGATTCCACCAGCAGCAGCACATGGGTGGTGCAAAGGCAAGAGGCATTTATTTTCTGACTTGAGTCAGGGTACAGAACTGACCTGCATCACCAACACAGTGGCTACATCAGGGCGAGTGAGGACCCCGAGACCCCACGTGATTCTCTTTTATCCCTCAGCTAGGGGCTTGGGGATACTTGGCTAGCATGGTACTTGGGGATAAGTGAACCATTTGGGTTGGCTAGCAAGGGGCTAAGAGATAAGAGTCTTACCTGGCTAGCACGGGGGGCTTTGCCATATAAGGGGATGTTGCTGGCTGATGGCCAATGATGCCATATATGGTTGGCTTTTGGCTGACATGGCCCTTATGTCCATATAAGGTTGGCTTACCTGCCCCTTTCCATAGAAACCTAACTTTTTTCCAAAAAAGGCTGCCTTTTGTGTTGCTGGCCCTGCAGAATTTACCTGATAACTGTAGGATGCCTCTTTATCTCCCCAGACCACTAGGAGTTGCTATACCCTTTCCCTACCAAGGTCAAGTCTGAAACAACTCAGACCTCCCAAGGCTTGTGGGGTTGATGGCTCACGCCCTTCATTGGAAGCCTGTGTATTGTTGACATAGATTGAAAGTCTCTGTGAACAGGTCATCTGCCCTTGTTATTTCATTGTTCATTCAATTCATTTCAATAAATAAAATTGAGGTCAGGGTGGTTAAGGGTCTTAGTACTTGGAAAGTCGGTGTTCATTCAGTCCAGGGCCCTTTGAGGCCAGAATGGTGTTTTCTCTGCTGTGGTGATGGTCTCTGTATAAGCAATGCTCTAGTAATAAGCATTCTGTCCCGGTAAGCATGGCCAACCAAATTGCTTTCTGTAACCTGGAGAGAAGAATAAGTGAGGAAAAAGCAGGCTCCATTTTCTCATGTTTATAAGCTCATCCGCCTTGTCCTTTGGCAATCATTGCCTCTAGAGAGACAATCTAGTGAGACTAAGGGATGAGGTTCCACTTGATCTGTCAGTGTTTCTTTCTTGGATCTTCTAGTTAATAACAGGTGTTGGACAGATTTGCCTGTGTAATCCTCATCTGTATAATGATACTAACTCTAGTAGTGCAGGTAGGAGAAATGGCATAATCACCCAGTTCTTCAGCCTGGCACAGCGTATCACTAAATAAATGTCACCTGATTACTACTGTCATTGCCAGCATCATCCTCCGATACCTCAGTGGGTAGAACTTAATACAACTTTGATGACCTTATTTGTTGCATATCTTGTGTGTGTGTGTGTGTGTGTGTGTGTGTGTGTGTGTGTGTGAGACTAGGTCTCGCTATTTTTGCCCGTGGAAACGCAGGCTCTCGTTGCCCGGGGTACCCCAGACTCAAGCAATCCCCAGCCTCAGCTTCCCAGGTAGCTGGGATTACAGGCACGCACCACCACGCCCAGCTATTTTTTTGGAGCTAGGTCTAGCTACGGGCCCCAGGCGGGACTCGAAACATGATCCCTAGCCCCGACAGCTTCAAGACTGAAGTTTACAGGCACAAGCCACCGTGCCCGGCCATGTTGCTCATCTTAAGCAGTATGATGCTCTATGCTGAATATATACTGTCAAGTAAATTGACACCAAAGTAATTTAATTAAGCCTTTGGATATATACCACAATTCCAAAAGGTCCAGAATAGAGTTACAGATTTATTTCACTGAATTGCATCTAAGGGCTCCCGTTTGCCAAAATAAATTTGTTTTTTGCCCTCTCTGCACCTATTGCAATTGAGTCTCAGAAAAACACTTTCATCTCTGAAAAACATACCCTTTGTTCTGGGTGTTAGCACTAACAATAGAGGTGTTAGTCTTTGGAATGCTCCTGGCTATTATTTAATGAGGCAAAGAGAAGAATAAAACTGACTTGACCTTCCCTCTGCTTGTTACCAATCCATTTCTGCAGCAAGACGGAAGCAACCTGGACAAGCACGTGATTTGTTTTCATTTCCTCTTTCCTGCTGTCTATGTTGAGCCCTTTTTCCTCTCCTCTTTTCTATCCCCTCTACTCCTCTCCATCAATTAAGTCAGTTTAATTGGGTTCTAACTTTGTGAATGTGAAGTGTCTTGGGTTAGTAACATTGGTTCCTACGACTTTATTTTCTAAAATCCATTTCCTGCTCTCACAGCTTCTTAATGTTGTCAGGGCTCAGGAAGTCATTATTTAGTTCTCTGACTCACTGTTGTTACTGCCTCTTGAAGAGCTTTGTACTACAAACACCTAACCCTGGCCTTAAGTGGCACAGGCTCATAACACACAGTTGCTAAGGTTCTTACACCAACGACTTACTGCTTTAGGGAATAGGACTCCTTTAACTATGGCACCCATTAGCATGGCTTGAGTTGGGTGACATGTGTGGAATAACCAGATTTTCTTTGAAAAATAGCTTTTATCTTCTCTTGTAGTTAAATTTCAACTCATGTTTTTCACCATACTCATGTTGAAAAAGCAGAATATTAATATTTTTTCATCTTGACAACTTTCATCATATGCAGCACAAAATGACATCAGATAATTGGGCTCTGGTCTAGAAGGAACAGCAGACAAAAGAGTAACAGTCCACTCTGGGCATGGGAAACAACTCAAAGCTATTGTCTTGCTAGCAGAGGAGTTGCAGCAATTGCTTAGCATTTATTTGGTTTATGATGCACTGCATCTAAGGATTATATCTGCCACCTATTTATCCTTCAAGCTTGTCTGTACTCTTTAAGAGTGTCTATTGGTGCTAAGTGGACCTTTTAAGAGGAAAGACAGGCTTCAGTAGGTGGTAAGAAAGAGCCAGAGGAGGTGAGTGATTAGTGGGATGGAATACCATCCTAATTGAAACTGGTAACAAAACCAACAAAACAGGGTACTTAGCTAAACTTACAAACGGAAGCAAATGACTCTTCAAACCCAGCTACTTCTTAAGTTCGTCCCAGCCTAGGGAAGCAGTAGCAAGACCACACTAACATGAAGAGGCAAAAACAGATAGTTATTAAAAAGACAAAGTAAACGAAAGTCACTGAGCTTACAATGGACCCTTTTGGTAATCTTACCAGCTAGTTCTACCTCTAGTCCAAAAACATCACGTGGGTCCTTAGCCATATGTGTCCACAAGATGCCAGCTGTCCCCCTTCAAACCAGATGAAGGAACCAAGATGGTGTCATTGATCCTCTTCCAAAGGCACAGCTATTCACTTCCAGCCAAATGAAACCAAGATGGTGTTGTCAGCCCTCCTTCAAAGGCGGGAGTTTCAAATCCTATGAAGAAACCAGGGTGGTCTCGTCAATTCTCCTCCAAAAAGCACAGCTCCAGCATTCTTTCAGCTTCAACTCTAAATGGCCCAAAACCAGCAAGACTCACTCTATACAACAGCAGCAACCACTCAGACTTCTCACAACAAAAACAGCAACATAGCAAGTTCTCTTCAGTTCTCCAGACAATTCCCAAACTTTGCAGTTTCAAAGTTAAAACAAGTTTTCAAGTACCATGTTTCCAAATCAGGTTACACAAGTCACAGATTTCTCCAGCATGCTTCCCCGGGCTGCTCAACAGCCCAGATTGGGCATGGAAGCCCACAGTGTGACTTCCATCCCTGCCCTGCTATTATACATGGCAGA
>PVHY01031910.1:0-12265 GCA_004024945.1 Uropsilus gracilis | reverse complement strand
TTTTTTTTTTTTTGAGACTAGGTCTCGCTATTTTTGCCCGTGGAACCACAGGCTCACATTGCCAGGGTACCACACTCAAGCAATCCCCAGCCTCAGCTTCCCAGGTAGCTGGGATTACAGGCACGCGCCACTACGCCCAGCTATTTTTTTGGAACTAGGTCTCGCTAGGGGCCCCAGGCGGGACTCGAACTGCGATCCCTAGGCCCGACTGCTTCATAGGCTGAAGCTTACAGGCACGAGCCACCGTGCCAGGCTTGGCCTTGACTATTGACTTGCTATGTGTCACTGAGCTGACTCCTTTCCTTCTCTGGGCCACATCCGGGACCTCTAAAGATCCTCTGTCCCTGACAAGCTTCGATTTATGAACAAATGACAGAAGGTACAGAGACGACATCAACTTAATTGTTAAAACACAGGTGGCTACAGGGTGGGGTCTCTGGAAAATCAAGGCCTTCCCACTGCAGCCAGTGTTCCTGCCAGTCTGGGCTCCCATTGACCACAGTGTGGCCTGGGGTGGCTTCTGCCTCTAGCTTCTGGCACAAAATAGGAACAGGGTGGTGTGAAGGGAAGCAGTGTCCCCAGAACGAAGGTCAGCCCACCGCTTGGGTGGTCAGCCCCTGGCCACCAGGGCATGGGAATCCGAGCACAGGCCCCCTTCCCTTTATCTGGCGTGTCAAAGGCAAACCCCAAGTCCTGGTCTCAGGGTGACCTATTCCCCAGATTTCCAGGTCCAGGGACCCCACCCAACGACTGACTCGCTGACCTTGACCACTGGCACTACCCACAGAAACCTTCACACACTGCCCAAGAAGGAGGCCGGCCTGGTTACTCGAACGAACCCCCCCCCCCCAACCCTGCCACGGAGGCTGAAGCCCAACGCTGTTACCCTTCACTCTACTTTCAGACTGAATCCTGATTTCAGCCACAAAGTGACCCCTTGCCCTTGCCAGCGAAGGGCCCTTAACTGGAGAGATAATCAGAACAATTAAATGCCAAACTCTTGAGTGAGAGAGGACACCAGAAAGGAGAAGGGGGGGGATGGGGGGGGGAGACTGGCGCGGAGGGCAGCGGCTTCCCGGAGGCCCCCGGTGGGCCCAGGGCCACACTCGGAAGGTCGGAGAGGCCTCGCGCGGGGCACGTCGCAGGCGCTCGAGGAATGCGAGCTGCCCGAAAGAATGAAGGAAGGAAGGAACGCGGTGCGACCCAGCGCGGCCGCCCGGCCGGGGCAAAGCTGCGGAGGCAGGAAACGGGCGGGGGCGCACCGAGGCTGCAGCGGCTCGAGCGCAGCTGGGGGCAGCGGGAGAGCAGTCGGGTCAGCGACTCCGCTGGGTGGGGGCCCCCCAGGCCGGGAGGCTGGGAACCGGGAGGCCGCGCTGCTGGCAGAGCGGCGGGGGCGCCGCGAGGCTCCGGATGGGCTGGGAGCCCCGCCCGCAGGCTGCGGAGGGAGCCGGAGCCAGAGCGGAGCCAGAGCTCAGACATCCGGGCGCCAGCGAACACCTGCGAGCGGCCCCCAGGGCCCGCGGGGGGAGCGCGGGCGGCCCGACCGGGGCGGGGAGAGGGGCGGGGAGAGGGGCGGGCCCGGGCCGGCCCCGCCCGTCGGGCTCGGGGCCACGTGGGCCGAGGCCCCGCCCGGCCCCGGGAAGCCGTGACTGCGGGGGGGGGGGGGCTTCTCCGCCTTCTCCCGTGGAGGCCCCAGAGACCCCGTCGAGGACACCCCTAACCTAGATGCCGCTCTGCGGGAAGAGACGACGGGAGGCTTTTCGGGTGTTGGGGAAGAATGGTGGCCACGAGATGATGAGTCCGGGAAGAGCGATAACTGGGGGTTACCCGGCGGCCCCACAGCTAGGCGAGCTCCAACTGGCCTTCTGCAGAGGACACCATCTCTGGTGTCCCAGGCAGGCATTTGAATCCCCGCTTTGTTACTTAGGAGCCTGGTGACCAGCGGATCGGTGCCTTCGCCTGTTTTGCGTCTGTTTTGTAATTTAAAGTTAAATAAATTTAATTAAAAATGGAAGGTAACCCCCCCCCCCATACCCGTTTCAGAGCTGGTGGGAGCACGGACGGGACTCGCAGTTCACAGCGAGCCCTGAAGAAGCTTCACGCGTGGCATCTTGAATTCGCACCTCACACCTACAAAGGGAAGTACTGTCACCCCTGTACTGTCACCCCTCTTTCACAGAACGAGGGGGCAGCTGTGGGGTGGCCTTAGGTCTTTCATCCAGTAAGCACCCACTGGGGACCAAATATGTGCCAGCGGTAGGAGTGGGGCGGGGCGGGAGCTGATCTGGAGCAGAGGTGAGGGCATGGGCGCCCAAGCCGGACGGGGCTGGGCTTACTCTCCTGGCCGTGTGACCGGGATCAAGATTTGCAGCCTCTGCGTCCACTTCCTCTGTAAAATGGGAATAACGATGCCCTGGGGGTGTGGTGAGGATTTAAAAAAAATCTCAGGTAAACTAGAGCCTGGCAGCCGGTAGGCGCTGGGTGGGTGATCACGACACAAGACACTTTTCCTCTGCGGAGTTTGCAGACCTAGCGCCAAATTGCTTTCACTCTCTAATGACGAATGAATTGGCGTGCTGGTTTCAGCTTTTGTCCCAGCCACCTGAACAGCTTGGTCTCAGCGGACCTGACAGGCAATTTCCTTGGAATTAGCTTAATAATACCTTGTAGGTGTGTGATGCATTTCAAAGAACTTTCCCACCATTATCTTCGGTCCAGGGAGGCTGCAGTGCGGGAAGCGCCAGCTGCTGGGTAGGGGAAGCCGAGAGGTTTGGAGAGATGAGGTGGTTTGCTCAAGGTCACATGGCAGATGAACCGTTCAGCTCCTTGTAGCCTTCCCCAGCCCCGCCAGCGCCGAGCGAGCAGGAAGCGGCCAGCTGTGGTAGAGGGCTGCAAGGGACTTTGACTTAAGTGCCCAGCCCTGGAGCCATTAAGGGTGGGGTGTGGGGCCAGGCACCTCAGAACTGTGCTCCCAAGATGGGGGTCTCTTCTACAGATGTGAAAAGAGAGGCTCCAGGGACAGGGGTCTCTGGCTGGTAGTTACAGCTGGTGTTGCGTCCTGCCTGACCTCCCCGAGCCAGCACAGCGCACCTGGCAAGTGATGCCAGGTCGATCCAGCCTGGGACTGTTTTACTCCTCTGTCCGGGCAAGAGTCCCGTGGGCACTTGAGACTGGCTGTTAGGCTGCAACGCTCCGCGTGTGTTTATTTTCTGAAGACGCTGCATGCCTTTCATCAGGAGACCAGGAAACAGGTTAAGGACTAGAAGGATGGGGGCAAAGAGGTACCACCCCACCACGTGCCCCTGCTCACCCCTGAAAACTCACTAGGGTTGAGGCATGAAGGGGGATGATGTGACCTGTTTGTTATGAAATATTGAAGTAATTTATGCCAGGGGCCAACACACAGATGAGATCATATCGTAAACAAGAGTCTAGGGAGGCCAGACAACTGGTGGAGCCCACCTGGGGAGCTGCCAGGTGGGGGGCAAAGAAGGTCTGCATTGGAGGTCTCTGTCGCACTCTCAGGTCTGGTCCCGTGGAGTGACCAGCCTCAAGCACTACTTCTGTCCATTAAAGTCAGCCATTGTAAAGGTAAAATCCCACCTCTGCCTCTCAGGGGGGAGCCAGACTGGAGCCTGGCTCAGCCCCACTATCAATTCCCGAGTCTCAATTTCTCCATTTGTGCTTAGAGTAGGCTCAGCATGGAGTTGCTATGGGAGGGAAATACCAGAAAGCCTGCAACTACCTGGCAGAGGGTTGGCACTGGCACCTCCCAGTCACCACCAGGATGCGTCTGAACAGTTGTGGAGTATTCCAAGAGATCCCTCTTACTATTTTTCCAATTCTGGAAGCCCAAGAAGCCAAACAGAGCACGAGAAAGGAAATGAAACCAGTCTAGTGATGTTTGTTCTTCTCTGAAATGGGTCTATCAACCACCACAGCTGCCTGGGAACCAAGGGAGGCTCCACTCTTTCTACTGTCCCCAGCCAGAAATACCTCATAAAATACAACATTTCACTGGAGGGCAGTGTAGCCAAGTGCTGTCAGGGAACCTAAAACGGAAAACGTCGGACTGGGGATGCACCTTCTACCGGAATCCCCAACTTGCTGGGTGAGCTTGTGCCAGTCATTTCCCCTGTGATGCCAAGACCAGGATTTTCTCTACACCAGACCCGCCCAAGGTGGAAGGCGCTCCTTCCACTCCTCCCCCTTCTTGGCTGTACCTTTCCATGTCTCCTTTTGAGAGGAATAAGCACTTGTTTTTCCCCATCTCCAAGGACAATAATTAATGTCCCCCTAAAATCAGCCTTGCAAGGAAGTGTTAACACTTAAAAAAAAAAAACAAAAACCAAAACCGTATTCCATACACAAGTGTTTAAAAACTGTTTATTATGCAAAATGTTAACTTTTATAAAAAGTTTAATATACATCGCATGGTTACAGAAAGTCACCTTCCTGCAAAAAAGGTACAAAAGCTATATACTCTATTATAGAGTTCATAATCAGAGCCATGAGCCTCTCTCCAAGGTGACCAGAAGACCAGCGCTACCGCTGCCTTGGCAGAGTTTGGAGAACAGCAACACCTCCCCCACACCTCCACACTCTCAGAAAGACAGTCTTTCGAATTGGGATGGGGGGTGGGCGGGCGTGGAAGGGGGCTGGGTGACGTCGTTCAGCTGGTGCCCGTCGTTCAGCTGGTGCCCGGAGCTAGCTCAGGCTCTTCGGGCCACCCAAGTTCACAGTCCTTTGCTCCCGCGCGCCAGGTCCAGCCTTCAGGCAGGGGTTTTGGGGAAGTCAAGTGGGCAGGGCAAGGTTGGGGCCCATCCATGCCCTCGGGCTTCCGGCAGTAGAGTCCCGGGGTCCCAGGCGGAACGGGCGCCAGCACCTGCGTTCTGGGTGGGGGAGGAAAGAAGACCAGGGAGCAGTCAGTTTCCGCCGAGCGCGCCGAGGCGGGGGCAGTCCGCAGACTGGCCGGCGCCGGGGAGGAAACTTGGTCTCTACCTCCAGCTGATAACTCCGCGCCCCACGCTGCCCCCACCCAGTTGGCGCCAAAGGACCACAGGCGGAGTTTGCAGCACCCCTCCCTCTTGGAATTGACATTTTTTGTGGGGCGGGGGGGAGGGGGTGCGCTGCGGAAAGCGGGACTCTTCGTTCTGACCCCAAACGATTTTGCTTCATGGGTCCTGGGATTCTCTTGGGCCTTTGGCCACTGGGGGAGGGACGGGGCAACGTGGGTTTGGGCTTAAGGCTGAGACGCACGTTCGATGGGAACTGGTTCCGTCACTCGTTTGACGTGACCTAGTGGGCAAGTCGCTTAACCCTCCCGGCCTCGGTTTCCCTGAACTGGGGAGGTGGAGAATGGGGCGTTCGTCCCTTCACAAATCTGCCAAGTCTGGGATCTGCCTTTAAGCCCCACCCCCACCCCCGAAAGGCGGGGATACTCACCTGGAAGCGCCAGGACCGCCAGGTCAGTGGCAAAAACTCCTCTTGTCGTTGGAGATCACAAGTTCCGGAGCGAGCTCGGCTGTCTGAGAGGAGAAAAAGAGGGAGTTACGCACGGCCCTGGGAGGTCTAGGGGTGCGGCAGCACAGCATCCCCGCCCTGGAGCCCAGCACCGCCCCGACTCCCGCGCACGCACACCTGGATGGGAAGATGCGGGCAGTCTGGGGGTCCTGGGGCCGGCTCCGCCAGGACCACCTGCAGGTCGAGGATGTAGTCGATGACGCGCTGCAGGATTTCCACCTGGCTAAGCTGAGTGCCTCGCGGGACTCCGGGTACCAGTTCCCGCAGCCGCGAGTAGCAGTGGTTCATGTCGTCGAGAAGGCTCAGCGGCTCCTCCGCGGCCGGTCCCTTGCCGCGGCCGCGCGCGATGGCCAGGCTGCGTTCCGACAGGCAGCACACCGCCTCGTAGCAGCCTCGCACCGGGCTCAGCGCCTTCATACTGAGGAGTAAGATTGGAGGTGCGGAGAAGAGGAAGCCGAGCAGAAAAGCCCTAGAGCAGCTAGCAGTGCGCGCACGCTCCCGGCGGCCGGCTTTTATAGAGCACGCCTCGAAAACACGCCCCTTTATGCAAAAAAGTCCCGCCTCGGCCACGCCCCCTCCGGCCCTGGGCGTTCACAGCCTGGTTAAATTGCAAACAGGCTTCCTTCTGCTGGTCTGACGCCGAATACCACGGAGCCGCGGATTCAAAGAATGAGGAAGCGCTGATACTGGGGAGAGGCGGAGAGAGGCGGGCCTCCTTGCCAGCAAGGATTTAAAAAATCACTTAAAACCATTAACTTTAAGAATTTGCCTTTTCCTGGCAGCGCCCCAGATCTTTAAGCTCCCCTGCCCACTGCCAGTCCGTCCACAGCCCAACACTAGTCAGAACCCACAGCTCCTCCGAGGTCATAAATCCCTGAACAGCAAAGAAGCGGTTTTTTTTTTTTTTTAAGCGAAAGATTTTTCAAGGGAAACTTGTAAGGAATTAGTGCCGCCTTGTTCCCCAATTTGCTGTTCGTCTGACCTCCAGACTCACTGGCGTCAGGAATTATCTTGTGACCAGAGGGGAAAAAAATTAATTGCGGTGAAGCTGAGGTTACAATGAAGAAAACAGATTTGGGCTAGGCGCTGAGATTGCAGGAGGAGGAGGGGAAGGAGGTTTGAGCAAAGAACACTATTTATTTGAGCAACAGGGGGAAAAAAAAGAAGAAAGCGGTCTGCATCATTGCTTTTTGAACGTGAGAAGAGCTCCCATCCTCCGGCCCCTTCACTCCAGAAGGAGCCAAATATATGCCCAGTTGTGTTTTGAAAGTGAGTTTGATTACATTTCCAACAGGGTTTTGACTTGGGTGGTGGCAAGGGGCAGAAGGAATAATTTCTCTATCACCTATTTTCAGAAATCCCCATAGGGGCATTAACTCTTACTTCACCCTTTCCTCCCCCTCTCTCTGCACACCTTATGCAGAAAACAATAGTTTGGTAATTTAATCGCTCTATTGTCTGTCCCTTTCTGCGATGGAAGGACAGGCCACCTGGACTTGATTATTCTTAGCCTTGCTGAAATAGCTCCAGCTCTGAGCGCCCAGGGAAGGGACCCGAGGACAGGCGAGCTTAGTAAGTCCTTGGAACGGGACATCGCTGTCAGTATTCTTTGCTTGTCTTTTTGTCACTTTCCTAAACTTGGAGAATGTGCTGTCTCAAAACGTTGGTTTCTGTCTTGGAACAATCCAATGGGATCTCCCAGTGGGATATTCCTTCATCAATTAGTTGGTAAATATTTATGTAGTTGATTCACATAAAACAGTGGCTCCTGCTCTCAAGAATCTCACAATTTGGGGAGACAAGATTAACACAGGAAACAAGAGTCCAATAGTATGTGGCACTGATTAACAGGACAATGAGAGCTCAGAGCTAGGAGTTTCAAAATAGTCATAGGAAAGACATTGGACTGGGAATTAGGAGTCCTAGGTTTAAGATCCCAGCCCTGGCGATAAACTTGCCACATGATCTTGAACAAGCCCAGGTACCCTGGTCTTAGTTGCTGTGTGAATAAAATGGGGAGTGGTGCTAAGTGATTGCTTGAAGCTCTTTCCAACTCTAGAAGTCTAGGGCTTGATGAAATTTGAATAGGCAGATGCTAGATGGTCAAGAGTCCAGAGAGGGGTTCTAAAAAATATCGAATGTCATATTACAAGTAAGAGCCAGCCTTGAAACCTCATTCTTTGCCATTGTACCACAAGAGTTTGTCTTAAGAAAGAGATCTTTGGACGATTCCTTCCTAGAATATTAATATTTTCAAGATTTTCTTTAGGATAAGGAGGAAGAAAATAACCTGGACAAGTCAGTCTATATATGCCACAGGCATCAACTGAGAAGTGTGCCAGCCATCTGTTCCAGGAAGGGAAAATGGTGGCCATGCAGATGCCTGAATAACCAAATAGAAAACCTTTCCTTTTCTTTCTTGCAGACTCCTGTGGTTTAGGCAAAATGGCCAAGCCCAGGAGGTTCTAGAAAAATCATGGTCTTCAGAACTAGACAGATTTATGTTCAAATCCCCCGTTTTTTCTTTTTCTAATAATGTAAACTTTGGCTAAGTTAACTCTGTGCCTCAGTTTCCCCAGTTATAAAATGGAGCTCATTAGCCCTACCTTATCATTCAACAGATAATTATTAAATGCCTCTTCTTGCACAGCACTTGACTTTATCAGATCTAAGTCTCCTGGATGCCTGGGGACTCGCTTGGGGCCAGCCGTGATGAGCTACCCACAGGTTCAGGTAGGTTCTTTCCCCTCCTTCATCTCTGCTTCTGATGCCTCAGGCTTCTATGCCTATTTGTGAAGCGCCTTCACATTCATTATTTCCCAAGATGCTTTCATGCTGAAATGCCCCTGGGCGGTGTGACATAGGCAGGAAAGACCTATAGCAAAATGCACCAGAGTAAATCGGTTCTGGCCGTGCTAGAGGTAGTTGCCTTGCATGAATGTCCTTCCTCCCTGGGCCCCCTTTTCTGTAAAATTAAGGGAGTGGGAAACAGATGACTTCTAAGGGTCCTCTCCAATCTAAGATTCCGATTCTGAAAGACGCAGGTTAGGGTTGGGAACACTGAATAAAGTTTGCGCCCCAGAGACTTCTTTTTCCCAACAGCGGACTGGCTTCCTAGCTCAGGCCTTCTGCAACTTGTTTAGCTGTGGCGGGGGCCTCAGCCTCTTATTCCAAATGCCTCTGAACTTTCTGTTCCCAGTTCTGCTCCTTTTACCAGCTTTTTCCCCCCTCTTGCATTTTTTATTTTTATGAAAGGATGTCATTAAGGCTTTTGTCTGCGCTGTTTTTGTTTCAGAACTTTTCTCACAATCCTATTTTTTGTTGAGGAATCCGCTCCTTTGCCCAGCTGTGGGTCCCGGTCCCACAGCTGTGTTGATCTAAGACTCAGCCCCAGACAGCCTGGCGCCAGGGTGGGACGTCATGCGTTCACACAGGGATGCGTGTCCCAGGCAACCTTTCCTCGGGCAGTCACCGGCCGGCGACTGCCGCCCCCACCAATGAGCGGCCGACACCCGAGAAAGGGGCGGGGCTGCAACGCCCCGACCCGCGAGCGGCTTGTGAATTGCAGATGCAGAGAACTTGATAACGTCCCTTGAATTGGGGCCCGTTAAAGTCTCCCCCCTCCCTTAGTTCTGTCTTTTCTTTATTTGTTCTCTTTCTTTCCACCTTCTTCCTTTATCTTTATACGTATATAGCTTTTCTTCGTCTTCTTCCTTTCTTTAACTATCTCCTCCCAGTGTCAGGAATCATTTTGTAAGCATTTCCAGGAACTGAATCTTCCTTTGCCAAAATAAAAAAACTTACAAAAAAAAAATCACTGTTGTGCTCTCTGATTTTTTGAAGAGTTGGCAGAACTATTAAGTTATATTGTTTGGGCTTTACATTTTTTTTTAAGTGGTGGGGGGTCCCTGAGCTGTTGATTTCAAAGCCCAAGTAATGATGATGAGAAATGCAGATGTGTTTTTGCCTAAACTGAGCTTCTTTCTATCTGTATATCTGTCTACCTATTTTTCCCATTTATGTTGTAAAGGAGGGATCAAGAGAACCTCAGAAACGTGTCCAAGGTTACTTTGGATGCCAGCTGCTAACCTGTCACCAGAACCCAAACTTCTCCTTCACTTGGCTTTCTGTCCACTCTGCTTCCCAGCTCTCATTAGTATTAGCATTAGGGAGGCCTGCCGGACACTGCATTTCCTAATACCTACCTGTTATCTCACACAGTGCCTGCAAAGGTGTGCTGAGGACTTCCTATGCGTAGAACACGTAGAAGGACATGTAGAATATACCCTTCTCCCCTCAACCAAGCTAGACTTCAAAGTGATACAAAGAAAGCACAGGGCATTTAGACTCAAGACCAGACTGAAATCCCTGTACAGATTATCTACCCTGACTCTGCCTCAGTTTTTTCCTCTGTAAAATGGGGTGGAAAGTAATATCCACACACCTGACAAATGGAAGGATCAAAGGGGTCAAGGATGAAGGATGCTGTGGGAACCAATTAGTTATTTTTATGTGCTGTGATGTGATGAAGGCCCTGGTGAGGGGGTTAGGTAGTGCCAGGTGAGTTTAATGACTCCTGCTGAGACTAAGGAGGCGATACTGAGAAGGGGAGTGTGGGGACCATCCGAGCTAGGGCATGAGTCCTAGAGGGGTGGGATTTTCAAGGACCTCCAAGATGTCATCATTACCATCATCCTTCACTGAGTCTTAACTGGTTGCCAAGTCCTGCTTGCCTTCTACATTATCTAACTGACCCATTATGGACATGGAGACTGAGGCTCAGAGAGGTTACTATGCTTGCCAAGGTCACGTAGCTGATAAACGGGAGATCCAAAATTTGTACCAGGTCTGGCCGTCTCTATGTTTGAGTCCTTCTGTACCTGTGTCTTTCCTTCTGCCCCTTCAAAGGCCCTCTGCGGTAGGTTATTTGAACCTGACAGGGTTTTATCCTACTGGGTAGACAGACAGAAGCAAAGAGGAGTGTACTAAGTCGAAAGACACATACTAAGGTATTGGGGATCTCATGAAAAACATTATTTTCTAGGCATGGAGACGGAGAGTAGAAACTTCTTGGAAATGTGCAGTCTTCCTATTCATGCTCTAAGGGATGTTTATTCCTAAACAAAGTGTGGAATAACTACTTGCATTTTTTAGGAATGGGCTTTGGAGTTGAGTTCCCCTCCCCTCTCTTCCAACCAAAGTCAGTCTAGATTGGCCTGGGTATACCACCTGAGGTTAACTAACCACTTACCTCAGCAGGTAGGCTGCCACCTTAGGATGCCCAAGAAGGAGCTTGGCATCTGGGGTGGATAAGTAGCCTCACAGTGAAGCAGGAAGGTAGTTTATTTTCTGAAAACCTAGCCTGTATCGGGTGATTATTATAATCCTTTCTAGAGTCTTTTGGGGTAGGAAGTCTCCTGTGACAAAAATACTGAAGTTCAAAGACATTGGTCCAGCCAGTTGGTGGGGGGGGATCAAGATTTGAACCCAGGCTTGCAACACAAACATTGAAACTCACAAGGAGCAAGATAGACATGCAAGCTGTTCGCAGCCCAGACACCCAAGCACTATTTCCCTCACTTGAGCATTTCGAAGGACAGATGGGGACAAATTAATTCCTGTTGAGGGAAAAGTTTGGGGTAAATAGGTGTCAGCGAGCATCAGCAGATTATGTGGGGGTCTAATCTGGACTTTGAAAAAATAGGAAAAGAATATATTGCAAAGGAGCTAGTGTTTCCAAAGCACTTTCACTGAACAGCCCGGACCACCGTAGGGGACGCAGAGTTCACCTGCTTTGCAGTCAAGTCACGTTTCTCTCCCTGGTCTCAGTATTTCTCACAGTGCCTGGCACAGAATGGGCGCTTCATATACATGTACAGGATTACGTTCCACCCTGGTCATCACTTTTGGGAGGCCGCTCAAGCGGAGGATTTAAGGCTCGAGATGGGTTGTGCTGGATGATGCTGATTATCTTACTCTAGGGCAGAATGGTCTTTGCTGTGCCTGCTGGGAGATCTGAGCTCCTGCTAAGAGGGCTCAGGGAAGGTTGCTGGGAGAATATGGCATCCAGGACAAGAAAACATGAAGGTTTGGGGGAAAAAAAAAAAAAGGCAACGCTCACCCTGCCCAGATACTGTCTTGTGTTGGCCTGGGTCCCAGCAGCAGTTCAAAGACTGCCAGGGTAGGTAGGGAGGCTGGGAGGGAGGGATCCGGCCTGGGGACAGAGCTGGCCTTGCCAGAGAGGAAAGGGCTCCCCACCCACTATAGGGCCAAAGCTCTGCCATGAGCTGGAAATGCTCGGGTGCCAAAAAGCAGGGGAGCAGCTTGCAGCTCAGAAGGAGCCTCCTGCCGGCCAAAGCGTTCGGGAACATAATCACTACAGTGGCCCCGGGCCTCAGCAGGCCTGAGAAGGATAATGCTCCTGACGACAGCCAGACCCGTTCCAGAGATTATCTCTGAGTATAGAGTGAAGCTGGGAGAGGTGAGGTGACATGTCCAAGGTCACACAGCTGTTGGGAGGCTGCGGAGCTTGCGCTTTGAAGCATGAGCCAGGTGACAAGTGGAGGAGAAAGGAAGCCAGGCTGGAGAAGGGACCGTCTAAAGGAGAAACGGGGCAGGAAGGAAATTCACATTTGAAGTCCATTTTGTTCAGCAAACCCTTCTGGTGCAAGTGTCTGGTGTTGGTGGGTTCCGCCCTGACTAGGTGCTGTTCGCCCCTTTCTGGACATGGACCCTCCTCCTG
>PVHY01031909.1:0-12253 GCA_004024945.1 Uropsilus gracilis | reverse complement strand
CCCTCCTCAGCATTATTACCGTTTTCTGCAGTTTATGAATCATGTCGTAAAAGGCAGCGAGAACCCGGATGGGCACAAAGTAACCATTTCCCATTTAAGAATCACAACAGTTTCTGACATGCTCAATAACCCAGTAGTTCAAAAGACATGCGCGGTTTGCAGATAAAGGAATACAGTCTTGTCAAATATCTCTGAAATACTCAACCTTCCTTATAACAAAAGAAATGCGAATTAAAGGTAATACCTGCTGGTGAAGCGTGACTGGTGAACGTGGAAAATGAAAAGCAGAGTCAGCGTCGCGGGGTCTCTGACAGCTGCTGTCAAAATTGCAGATGGCTCTGCCCACTGACTCGTCCATCCACCTTCCAGAAAGTGCCATTTTCTCCATCCATCAGATACTCTGGCCCATGTGGGAAATGAACTATTTTCGTCACTTGAACGTCTGTTTGCAACAGCGGAAAACTAGCAGCTGCCTGAAGTGGCCACTGACCGAATGGGCAACCTGCCCTGTGTTTTGCAACCATCCCAGTCTGGGGAGGTTCATCATTGGTTCTAGCAGCTGACGAAGAGTGTCGGAGTCCTTGGCGTCATCCTCACGGAATTCTTGATAGTGCAATAGCTTTAATAGGAAACAGTCACTTGGGCGAGCATCGGCAGGCTAGGCAGCAGGCAAGGCCACACAGTGGGACTGGTTAGGCAGGCAAGCAGCCTACACCTCCAGCCCCCAGCTCCCAAGGGTCTTTATGCTTTTCCTCCAGCGTTCTCCTTTCCCCTGGCGTCCTCTTTCCCCTAGGCTGACGCTGCCCTTTAAATGCCCTCTGTTAGGCCCAGGTGTGCTCACTTACGTATGTGGACGCTCATTGGGCCAGGTGTGTACGGTTATGGGGGGGGCGCAATACCACAGGTGCTGGTCGTAGAGGCTAATGGCAGAAGGGTTTGCGAAGCCCTGACCCTCGTTTACCCTGAACCCTGGAAGGTGGACGCTGAGCTCTGAGAAAATTGCGCGCAGAGCCTGTGGTGAGCTGACTTTGGGTCCGAATGAAGGGACGAGGAGACCATATATTCGTAGTTGGCTTGGACTCACCAAAGAAACATGGAAAAGTGAGCACAATGAATAGAAACTGTGACGTGGCCGCGGGGGATGCGTCCCCTGGCAGCACGATGAACCCCCCGCCCCCGCGTCTCCCTTATTCAGACCACGTGATTGAATTGCTTATTCAGAACATTACAAGTTTTTCAAAAATGAGGATCTGGGTCCGCCTGTCACCGCGCAGGTACCTCTCATTGCTTTCCCCTTTTCCTAATAAAACTGGTGTTAAAACAAACAAAACCCACCAACAACGATGATGATCTGGGTTTCCTACTAGGCCCAGGGTTAAGCCGGGAGCTGTGGGTGGCAGATGCAGTGTTATCTTTCCCTTTCCTTCACTTTCTCATTCCTGAGCCACACCTCTGGACACCTCCTCATGATATGTCAACCCATTCCTTACTGTCCAGCCTTCCCCATCCCCAGGTCGCAGTTCTTGGCAATTCTGTGCTTCCTGGAATCCCATCCCTGTCCCACTTAGTGCTTTAAGCATAGTAGAAACTCCTTGAACACTAGAACTTTGTTCTTCCTTCTAGACTCTCGAACCATCAAAAGCCATGGATTGAGGATTTTTATAATCGAGATAATCTGGAGGCCAGTTGGGAAGACCAGATGGTAAGGATGGAGAGAAGGATCTGTCTGTAGGAAGTTATCTCCCCCTGCCATCCTTTCATTAGATTCAATGAAATACTTAACCTGTTAATATCTGCATATCTGACTTGACTTTAAACCAACCAAATGGACAATTTAATCATTCATATGAGAGAACCTCACCTGGTCTCTTTAAATAACTTCTCAAGTGTTTCCTCTACCTACCCTTGAACATTTGATGAAATAATAGTGGAAGCGTTTGCTTCTGCTGGTAGGCTGTATCTCCAGATGCGGCGAGAGCCAAGTCTGAACTTCCTTGTTTAAAAAGACTCCTGACATTTTTAGGAAATTCAAGCCCTGGAATATTCTGTGAGTGCAGGATACCTCACTCCCTTTCTCTGAAACAGAGTAGAGATGGAGATTGGGGTAGGGAGGGGAGCTGTACGCGGCTGGTCCTGTCTCCACTTTGCCACCACTACCCCCCACAGGGCAACCTCACCTCCATCTTTCGCTGAAGCACATCTTCCATTACGCTCTGGGTTTGCACAGTCCTGGCTCCAGTGTCTGCAGGGGTGAGGCGTAAGGACTTCTTGCTGCTTGTCGTCAATATGTTTGAAGTCATCGACCTCACGCTCATGTTGAAGGGATCAGCTTAAAGACTGAGGTGGCAAGAGAAATGTACCCACTAAGATCTCGAGTCTGAGCCCTTCTGGTTAAAGACAGAAAAGCCAAGGTGACGGTCTCCAAGTGGCAGAGGTCAGCCATGCCTGGTCTCTGCTGGACTTGAGACCCAGAGTAGCAGGGCTCCTCACGACTTCGTCCTTGAACTGCCCAGGACTTGTGCTCAAATATTCCTTAATCAAACAAGTGACTAAGACAGAAGTTGAACATTTTAACTATTTTTTTAAGAGACTAGGTCTTGCTATGTTGCCCGGGGTAGTCCCATACCCATGGACTCAAGTGATACCTAGCCTCAGCCTCCCAGGTAGCTAGGATTACAGTCAAGCGCTATCACGCCTGGCTATTTTTTGAGACTAGGTCTCACTATGTTGCCCCGGTAGTCCCGAACCCACAGACTCAAGTGATCCCAACCTCAGCCTTCCAAATACCTAGGATTACAGGCACGCGCCACTGCACCTAGTTCATTTTGACTTTGTTAAAAAAAAGACCAAACTATCAGATTTCACAGTGAAAAATTAATTCTCAAACTCTTACCGTGGCACTTGTGTGTCTTAGAATAGGCACTGGCAAATTGCAACCTGAGAACCAAATCTGGCTGCTATTTCTGTAGTGCCTGCAAACTAAAAATAGCATTTACCCCTAACCCCAGGAATTACAATGTTGTGAAATTTATACATAAATAAAAAATTTTAAATAAAAAAATAGCATTTACGCTTTAAATAGTCTCCCCGGTGCAAGCTGGGTGGCCCAGGGTGGTCAGTGGGGGCTATGGCATGGCTCTGATGGAGGGACCTCCTCTGGAGGACTAGAGTGGAAGTGTCAGGAACATCCATCTGTGTTGTCACCTACCCTCTGTGGCTCATACATTCCCTTCACTTGGTAGGGAAAGTGAACTGTGTCCCCGCCTGTCTGTCCCATCTCAGCATGCGATGGGCAATAGACTAAACACACTTGAGTTGCTTGACTGTCCACTGAGACCTGTTTCTTTTCTGTATCCTTCTGTGTTCTTTTCTCCTTCCTATTTTTAAGTCACCGTTCCATGGGTCTTTCTAATGGGCTATTATCTCATAAATTATCTGTTCACTAGCCACTTCTTTTGTTTCTAATCCCCCCCCCCCCGTCAGCCTGTATTCTCTTTCCTGATATTTCCAATTTTGTCAAATGTTTGGGGGGCAGGGTAGATTCGGGCACCAGCTGTGGGCTCGAATAATGAACACCTTTGGCCATCAGGCCTGAGCAGTTATAAGGATTCATTGGCACCTTCCATATCACGAAAACCACCGGACATTGCTTGCTTGTTTCCGGCTCAGTCATCTGCTGCCTACCACCCGACTCCCTGGGAGGGCTTGGAGCCCTTTGGCCACAGTGGCCCTTGGTGTCACTTAGCCCCAAGGAAGCCCTCCGTTTGGGGTTAAATGTTAACGCTACGCCAGGTGCCCAGAGAGGACACACCCTGTCCTCCGCAGGGAAGCTGGATAGAGGGCAAGTCCTTGATCCACATGGACGCAAGGAAGGAGGAGTCTGAGGTCGCTGCTCCTCTTGCTTGCCCTCCAGGGGTCCAGGTACCAGAACCTGACACCACGGGCCGAGGGTCTTCCCCCTCATTTCACCTTCTACTGCTGAGTCTTTCATGGCTCAATCTGCGCCTCCTAAAATGCTGCACTTCCCAGGTACCTCTGGGAGCACCCAGTTCTGGTACAGGAGTCTGTATTCTCCTCCCACAGGAAGACAGTCTGCCCAACCGAGCTGCTTCACCCTTCCCAGAAGTACTGAGCTTTGTGCCTTCTAGAATCAAGGTTGAGTCTGACGAGAAACGAGGTGGCCTGAGTGGAGGAAGCCCAGCCACGCTGCATCATCGGTCTTCGCCTAGAAATCTTCAGTGGGGTTGTGAAAATGCCAAGTCGTCCTATCCCTATCTCTTCCTATCCCTACCTGAAAGGCCGGGTCTGAATGGGGCTGACGTGGCCCAAGTGTGACAGAGTCCGTACAGACCTTTCACCCATGAAGCTCTGAGTCCCGTTTGGAGATGTGGGAAAGGATGAAGGCGAAGGTGCGTGGGGAGGGCAGGAGCAGAAATGTCCTTTGATGGGGCCTTTCAAAGCCAGAGCAGCTGGCTTCGACTACCAGCTCACCATGAGACAACCAGCTGCAGTTACCATTAAAGGTGGAACGAGAGCAAACGACAGCAGCCCCCCATTGAAACCAAGCTGACCTCGTGGGAGGTGTGGCGGTTGAGCTCCCACGCTAGGAAGACAGCCACATGGGGTTTCTGCACGACTCTCTGGAATAGGGCAGAAAATGAACGATCTGCTCCAACTGCAGGGGGCAGGGGGTGTGAGTACTACTAAGAAAATCTAGGAAATCTGCCGGGCACGGTGGCTCGTGCCTGTAAGCTTCAGCCTATGAAGCGGCTGGGGCTAGGGATCGCAGTTCGAGTCCCACCTGGGGCCCCGTAGTGAGACCTAGTTCCAAAAATATATTTGGGCGTGGTGGCGCGCGCCTGTCATCCCAGCTACCTGGGAAGCTGAGGATTGGGGATTGCTTGAGTCTGTGGTACCCCAGGCAACAAGAGCCTTCGGTTCCACGGGCAAAAATAGTGAAACCTAGTCTCAAAAAAAAAAAAAAAATCTAGGAAATCTAGCAAGCTGACAGTCACAGATGTTTAAGGAAACGGCTTTTTACCCAGGAATTTTACAGGAGTGGCCTCATGGCTTCTTGAGAAGGGGGGCCGACTGTGCCATCTCAGTGCACAGAGACATCACTGAGGATTCATAAGACAGTAAGATAATGGTATTGAACCAGAGCCAGCAAAGCACTATGCACACGTCTCCAGGATTTAACTTTGTATGAGAGGCTATAAAACATGGTCTTGCACATGATGTACTCACACACACACACACACACACACACACACACACACACACACTGTCTGAAGCACAACTATGCAGGGATCATCACCTTGTCATCATTAGGCTACCTTTGAACCTTCTTTGCAATATTGTATCATCCACAGTAGCCAGGCGGGGCTGATACTAGCCATCCATCCAAAGTACTGCCCCCTATTTAGCTGGAGATTGTCTTGAACAAAAGTCAGGGGCAGAGACAAGTGGAGCTCTTAAGCTTGGGGAATCTGTGTGCAGGCTTCAGTGCTATCGATTTTTATGTACGTCAGACTGTTTCAATAACCTTTAGGGTGATGGCCAGTTATTATTACTGCTTTCCAGAAGATAGCCATCCGAACACTCCAATCTTGTCCAACAAACAAATACCCTGAGTTGGAATAATCAGCCAGACCGACCTGCTAAGCTGCACGGGTTCCCTAAGGTACAGTCGACAGGAAAGTGTTTGCACACAGGACTCACGATTACTGTTTGTCCCAAACAGTTACCAATAATATGTACACTTGCAGCAAAATGTGAACAAATATATTTAGATATATTTAAAAGAATTAAAAAAAACATTTCACAAAACATTTGTTGCCATAGGAATTTTTTTTTTTTAGCAATAAATGCCCACATCAAAATTTAAACATTGTTCAAAGTACGATATCTGTACTAATAAGTAATGCAACAAATTATGTAAACAGAGTCAGAAACATTTCCCTGTAGGAGTCACTTCCTTCCCCGGAGCCAAGCAGCCCCAGACAGTTTTCCTGGGGACCAATTAAGAAACTGCTATTTTCAGAGCAACAAAAATAAAAGCTTTTATTTGTTCATTTGAATATAAAACAGGCGTTATCACAGATGTACAAAGCTTACTGGTGGTTTAACATACGAGAAGGTTGCCGTCCTTTGCACATAAAAATTTTGTTTGAAACCGTGACTGGTTGAGTACATGGATTTCTCTAACCAGTCACCACACTCTATGAAATAACGCTGCTAACATTCAACTGATAAAAGGGACCGTTTCCCTTGGGTAAAGTGTCAAGCAGGATTAAATATATATAATAAACAAGCACCATGAGGCGGCTGCCCTGCTGGGTTAGGTCTGTGTTTCAATGTTCATTGTGTACCCTCCTTTGTGCAAGTTGATTACACGGTTTTGTCTGACTTCAAAAGCACAAGGTCACAAGACAAACATTTGTCACATTCTCATGAATGATTTATCTACAGTACAATTTCTAATACAGAACGATCCTTCTTTATTGCTGAAATGGGCGGTACCGAAGTGTCTCCTTGCACAACAGAACTCTGATGCCAGCCCCCAGCGCCGTGGGCCTGGCCTTGAAACCAGCACCAGCAGCGGGTGCCCCAGCCTTCCTGGCCCGCCTCCGCCTCGTGCCCGGAGCACACATGGCCAAGGGGAAGTCGTGTTTGAAGTGACACCTGGAGCGTTTGCTTCCGACATCCATTGGACCTCACAGGTTATCTTGCAGTCGTGTTTTCCTATCAGTGTCTTACCTGAAACCTGAAACCCACTTCCCCTTCAACAAGGTGTGTGTATAAGAAAACGTCTTTTTTTTTTTTTTCATGTGTTGGGGTTTCCCCCCTTAGGAAGCAGAAGACCGTAGGAATGTGTATCTGAAACATGAAGAGAACTTTTCTTACACTGCAATGAAGTCAAACAATAAAAATCAAATGGTCTGTGGAGATGGAAGGGTGCACCCCACATGCAGACAAATTAAAAAAAAAAATGCCGCCTAAGACTTTTTTTAAAAAACGATTTGCCTTGGATCTCAGAAGTCAAACAAAACTCTTTTAGCAAAGGGCTTACTGCTTGCGCGTAGAGCAAAGGCAGATAAAGACATTGCCTGCGATATAATGAAAAGAGAATCTAAATTTTGCCCAGCAACAATCTTAGTCATGCATATCTAGCAACGAGAGCCACTGCGGGGTCAATTTGGGGCAATTATAAAATAAATCATCACTCTGGAACAGCTGATCCCTCTTCTTGGCTGGACACGGTTGGGCCAATTCAATCAAGGAGTATACAGATGAGCTCTGAAAATCAGAGGGTGTGTGAGGCAGCAGCAGCAGCAACAGACGGAAATCAGAGCCGTGGTCTCCACAGGTGGTGAAGCAAAGGCCGAGGTGAGGCTTTCTTGCTTCAGCCGGTGGCTTGGTGAGCCCAGACCATCGGCCGAGGGGATCATCTCCTTTGTGAGTCTTTTCCCTTTCAGCTGTTCTGGACACTCTATGCACTCCACACACAGGCCATCTGAAGGGAATCAATGCAACCCAGTGCAAATGACCACAGAATATAGCATTCCTGTTCATACCAAGGACCAAAAGAAGGTGACATTAACAAAAATGTTGAAAAACATTGTGCAACGAATTCTTGCAGCTGAGAGAACAGTGCTATCCGCCACCTGCCTTCCCTGGAGCCTGCCGGGTGTACGGGCACACGCCTCTATTGTTGCCCCCACAGCGAAGGAAAATATAGTGCACATTGAGCCTCAAATTCCTTTGCCATCTCTGAGATGGTGGTAATTTCACTTGCTGGTCTCTGGTTCTAGAAGAAAAGTTTAGACTGGGTTACCGGCAATCTCTGATTGCTCGCGTCAGCAAAGTGGGGGTGAGAGAGTCTCTCTCTAGCTACAGTACAGTGGAGGGACACCATGCAAGTGACGGGTTCTGCATTTTAAACTTTAAAATCTCCTTTGTTCATTAGTGGATTTATATTTCATATATATATATTTGTTGTGATACTATCCACGCAAGATAATACAACACTTTTTTTATATTAGCAAACATTACAAGACTTTAATATTCTTGAATGTTTTTCTTTTTTATACTTCTAAAGAGATCAAAATAAATTAAACGTTTTGTACATAATTACATATGAAGAAGTTAACTTATTTTATCTTTTTAGTTTAGTACAAAGATATCTGCAAGATAATTGCCGAAATACACCTTATTTATAATTTCTTCTCATTCTATGCTAACTTCAAAGGCCATACATTAGCCTTTGTCTCCTCAGCACATTTCTGACAACGAAAGTTGCTAAAATCTAATTGGAAGGTGCTATTTGGAAGGTTTTCTCGTACCTCAACAAACTTTCCTAAAAGGATGAGCTCTAGCAATGGCTTAAATTAGTAACAGGTCCATGTCATTAAGATCTCATGACACATTAAAACAGAGAAAACAATTTTTCTTTTGTCACACTACATAAATTGTTTAAAAGAACCCATCTGGAGGGCAGAATTTTTTTTTTAATTGCTATTTTGGCTTTAACAAAATACCACATTTACGAAGAAAGCACTTATTATCCAATAATTAAAAAAAAAAAAGAAAGAAAGAAAAGAAAGTTTCAAAATGGGCTTTTCCAACAAGCTGAAGGCAGTGATCCAAAGTCCTTCTGAGCAAACTCAAGTGGTCCGTCCACATGTCACCCCATGCCGATCAGGACTGCTTGAACGTCTCCTCCTCGCCATCACGTGACAGAAGGCTCCACTCTGGCGAATGCTGCCCTGGCGTCTGCACACTTTAGTGACACTGAGAAAAATGTTTACATCTCTGGAAAAGTCCCGGGAGCCAGAGACAAGACTACATGTTGTAGGCCACGTAGATGGGGTCCAGCTGGTCGGCCAAAAAGCCGTCCCGTAGGTGCATGCGCTGTTTCTCCCCCCGGGAGTTGATGGGGATGACGCCAATGTCCACCACGACCACCACACCCACCACCAGGTAATGCTCTTCAAGCACCACGTTGGTCACCAGTGGAACCAGGTCCAATGCTTCCTGCTCTGACCCGTCCAGCTCCACCACCACCACCAACAAGTTTGTCCAGGTGAACACCGCACTGGAAGAGAGAAAAACCACCACTTCAGGGTCAGCTTTTGCTCAATGACTCCTTTTCCCTCCCAAGAGGTTCCACTAGGGTCTTTGCAGACCTGCCTGAGCATTGTTTATCAGCTCCGGCTCATGGTCTCTGGGTCCATCTCCTTCGGCAGCTGTAGGCCCACTCACCCGTTAGCAGCCCATCTACTTGCTGCTACCCCTGAATCCATAATCTGTGTGGTGTCCATCCCAAAGTGGCCCTGCCCCTCAGCCAGCTGCAGTCAGGGACCCTGGGGGAAGTGTGGGGTATCAGGACAGCATCTCCCTGGATCTGAGGACTACAGCTCTGAGGGTGGCATCTATGTCCCTGAACATGGGCAGTAGGATGTGAGAGTGCAGCTGAGGTGGCTGGGTTGGTTCTGACTGGCTTCCAGTATAGCAGGAAGGGGACATCTGGGAGGAAAAGAAATATGGAGCATCAGACCCACTGGCCCCGGTCATGCCAGGTACAGATGAACCAAACCACAGATGGGCCAACCATAGGCAAGGGGGAATGACATGAAGAATGATGACTGCTTTGGGTACTGAGTTTGGGATGACTGTAAGGCGGTGACAGCTAACCCTGTGAGGACAGAGAAGGCGTGTGAATAGGTTGAAGAGGTGACTGTGAGGTCCCAGTCCATGGTGTGGTCACTCAGGGGAACGCCAGTTACATTTAGAGTAAGAATCAGCCTCAAGGGCCAGGGATCACATGGAGCAGCACAGAGCCCAAGATGCAGAATTTTAAGATGGAAACAGTTCTCTTGCAACTAGATACAAAATTCTTGAGGTAGTCAATATCAGCCGGGCAAAACTACTTTCTTAGAAATAGCAAGATGGAAGGCAACCACTGACAGAGCAATTTAGATGGAAACTGAGGCAGACCCTATGCCCAGTTTCTGGCTAAGTCATGCTTCATCCTGAGAAAGAGCAGCCTAGGTGTGGGGTGCAGCAATGTACTCACACCACAGCCAAACCACAAAGACCAGGAGGGGACTGCATCCAGCCTCCAGGAGGGCAAAACCCCACAACCCCAAGGCCTCTGGTCTGCCAGAGGGTCACTTGCAGTCTTGGTTTAATTTGGGCATGTTTGCCTTCATCTAAAATCTTCTGAGTCAGCACAGCGAGTCTGCCAGATGACAGACATGAAGGTAGTTTCTGTGCCAGTCTCTGTAGACAAGCTATTTTCCTGCACCATCCTTCTGTAAATTATAATAAACTAGTGACGACAACCTGACTTCCTGGAAAACACACTGGTGGCTTCTATGTCATCCTCAGGAAACATAGGAGACTCCATGCTGGGAGAGCTCCATTCCTGCTCACAATAATCCCAGTGGCTACAGGAACCTTGCCATAGAAAGCTAAGGCTGATGCTGCAACCACCTGCCCTGTTCCCACAGACACACCCCGCCACTACTCACCACTCTGTCACGCTTTTATGGGCTCTGATCACAGACGTCTCAATGTCTATCGGGTGGTACCGCATCCCTCGCAGCTCCATGGCTTCATCCAGGGCCCCCACCACGTAGAGGGCATCGTGGCGCTCTGCTCAGGGAATGGGACATGTGTGAGCCTCTCTGCACAAGTACTGCTCAAGCCGCTTTTTCTTTCTAATGGCAACAGCGACTCCCGAAAAGAAAGAGGTGCCAAGGAAAGGGATGGCTCTGAGCTAGGGGTAGCCAGCCCCCTTCAACCCGAAAAGCCTCGCAGCCTGGGGCTTCTACCTGCCAGGAGTGCTGTCTTCCTGGATGGAGTGCAGGTCCCGTACCTGCAGCATCCCTCATGCCTCCATACACAGGAGGCAGAACTTCTCCTCGAGCAGCTTCTATACACGGCAAATACCCTATCATATGCTTTACAGCAGCAGCTCCCACGGCTGGTCCTGTGTGCCCACAGCTCTTCCTGGCTGGTTCTGCCCACCTCCCCAGGAAGTCTGGGTCACTCACATCTCGCTAAGCTTGCTATTCAAGGAGTCCCAGGTAAACCCCCAAATGCAATCATCTACGATGCTCCCACATTGCAAATGTAACACCAAAGTATCTTTTCACAGCCAGCACCGCTCCTGCCAGGCAAGTGTCAGGAAACTCATCTCCTGAAGTTCTGGTCTGGCAGAACCTGATCAAATTATCTCAGGTCCCATTATGGTAAAACAGCCGATCCTAGCCTCTATTTTCAGTGGAGCTAAGAAATGAGAGAGGATTATGGAATTAGGAAAGACCTGGGTAACTAAGCCACTTCTATGCTGTAGCTTCTTGAAACACGGCGTGCAGGTGCCAGTCTCTGGGCTGCACCCCTCCCGGTGTGGCATCTGCAGTCTCAGACATGTCTGAGCTTCTAGTGAGACTCCCCCCTCCCAACAGGTCAGACTTCGCCCAGCAGAGGGCGGTGTGTCTGCTCCTGCAGTCTCAGGCCAGTTTTGGTTCTAGATGGGCCTTGGGCTTGTGGGCAGCCCCCGGAGCTGGCAAGCAGTCAGTGCTGTACTCGTGGGCAGTCTGCCGTGGGAAACATGGAAGCCAGTAACCAGGTCTGGTCCTAAGGCTGCTCTTGATTTCCAAGACAGCACAGGAAACGGGATGCATCGCTTCAGCTTCTTGGACATGCTGAGATTTGACCCTCAGCTCTATTCCAGCTAGCGCACAGTAAGCATGCACACGCATCCCCCCGGGTTTGAATCCTAACTCCCAGCAAGTGTCGAAATAAGCCTGGTTGTTTGCCACCTCCCTTTCTGAGCTCTCACCTCCATTGGCATCTGTGAGCTCAGTTCTCCGCAGGAACCCCAAATAGCCTGTTCGTGCCCAGACCGTCTGTGTATCTCCAAAACTTAATCTTGAGTTGAAGTGATCTGACTGGAGGGACTCGTCTCCGTAAATAGTGAAGTAACCACTGGCATTATGGGCACTGTGAACCCAGATCTGGGAAGGGAGCAGAATAAAACTGGGTAAATTAACTTGGGACAATCTGTTGGAAGAGGCGACTTTACAATTCAGTATATTACATTCAATGATATTAAATGTCTCTTTGCACTGCAAAAAGAACGTTATATTAATCTCATTTTGGTTTCTGGGGAGACACAAACGCCACAAAGTTCACTTAAATAAAGACAAATTTGGAAAGCTCATGGTCCAGCAAAGGGAAGTCA
>PVHY01031908.1:0-12270 GCA_004024945.1 Uropsilus gracilis | reverse complement strand
AGTAAAGATCAGATAGGGCTTGAGGAGAGGGAGAGGAGTTCCAGCAATGTGGCCTGATTTGGAAAAGTACCCTGGCCAAGGCCTGGACAAGACCACCCAGGCTCCTGGAGCCCCCCTGGTACCTGAGGGGCAGCCCACTCCTCCCACAATAGCAGCCTCCAATCAGGCCACCCTGACACTGGCACAGGAAATAGTCATTCTCCAGATGAAGAAGGCTCAGCTGCAGGCTGCAAATTCCCAGCTGGACGGGAAGCTCCAGGAGCTCCAAGTGCAGCTCCAAGATGCAGTTGAGGTGGAATCCTGTGAAAGGCAAGTCCTGGAGCTGGACATGAAGAGCGCCCAGGAGGTGGCACAGTCCATGCCCACCATGATGAAGCTTCTCAGCACCCGCCAGGACCTGGACTTCGCCCTCCACATCCAAGAGCTCTACAGGAGGCTGGCCGAGATCCAGGTTGCAGAGCTGCAGATGGTCACTGCCTCCCATCATGAGGAGCTGCGTGAGTGGGAGGAGAGGGTCCGGGAGAGCCAGGAGGTGGTCATGGCCAGGGAGAGGGAGCTGCAGGAGCTGAGGAGAAGAAACGTGCAGCTCAGGGAGAAGCTGGCCACGTTGGAGGCTGAGCACTACCTTCTGCTCCTTGGGCCTGGCGTTCCGGGGCTCCCCTTTCCTAGAGGGCCTGCAGTACCAGAGGGTTTCCTGGATCTAGCTTGGGGGGACCTGGGCCAGGCACCATGCAGGTGTGATTCACCCCCAGAGCAGGTATTGACTTCCACATGGGCACCTGTGAGTGTATCCCCAGCTCACTTTGAGTCCTCTGTCCCTACTTTATAGTTCCTGATGGAGTCTGATGATTTTAAGATTATATTTTAAATGTAAATTGTTAAATATAGTCCTTATGAGAATATATTTCTATCTGTGGACACTCTGCCTAAGTTACATAGTGTAAGTTCTCTATGCAAATTCGCATCAAAATTCTCTATCCCTCCATGCATTGCCTGACAAGAGACACCATCAACGCTAGCCTGTCAGCAGTGTCATCTGGCATTAGAAATCTGTGTTTATAATTTGTGTGAATCAGATTGGCCTTCAAAAATAATAAAATAATAAGAAATGTAAATACTACTCCCTCCCTCTCAAGAGTCTATTAGTGTAGCCTTATAGTCACAATTTAATTTGGGAAGATATTTTGCTACTCTTTGCTTCTTCTTATTTACCTACACTCAATTTTAACCAAATATTTCTTACTGAAACATTTCTAAATCTAATGCAGCAAAAAGAACTTTTTCCTTATTTACACACATATTCACACAGAATGGGCATGGCAGATACAAGGCACTTTTGTACTTATGTCAGTATCATAGGAAAATATAAAATCAAAAACTTAATTTTTAAAAGAATATTTTGAAAAGGGAGAGAAGTACACACACTATTTACTTTTGCCACAATTTATTAATATTTACACATGTAAAGGATTGCTGCTTACTGGATCACAGAGGATTACAGATAAAGAGCTGGAATATATCAGGTACCCAGCCATTTGGGGCTAATGGGACATAGCTGGGATGCTGAATATCCCAGATAATAGCAGTGGTGAGGTGGCCTGGTGGGAGAATAAGAAGGGGAGGAAGAGAGCCAGTGAGGAGTTGACCAGGAACCAGAGCCCCTGCCCTATCACCCTCTTCCTGATAGGGCACTGAGTAGCCAGTCATGGGGTTGGGGGCTGGGGTATGAGTCCAAGGCAGAGAGACCTGAGAGGCACATGCAGACAAGGGCTGACAACCTCAGAGAGTGAACAGGAGTATAACTCTTCCATCTAAGATGGACTTGTGTTCCCAGGCTCATTTGCACTCAATCATTTAACAGACGGCTGTGATTTTTCGGGGGGGTTTCATGACTATGCTAGTCTTGATGAGCCACAGTGGAAAATCCCAAAGTGTCCTATGCCTCACGGAGCTCACATTCCTGTGAGAGCGTGTCAGATAGGAAACAAAGTATTGCCACCTGTGGTCCCTTGCTCTACAGGTAATCCCACAGTGGGTGGGGAGTCAGAATGATGGCACACAACAGGAAGGGTCCTTTAACTGATAGTAAAGGTAAAGAGGCAGTTGGAAGTGTTGGAGGAATGTTTCATCAGAAAGAATGGGGTGGGCTGGGCACAGTGGCACATGCCTTTAATTGCAGCCTATGGAGAGAGGCCGGGATTAGGAATTACTTGAGTTCACAGGTTTGAGACCCATATGGGGCAACAGAGCGAGACCTAGTCCCAAAAAATAGTTGGGCGGGGTGGTGGGCACTTGTAATCTCAGCTATCTGGGAAGCTGAGGCTGGGGACCGCTTGAGTCCATGGTACCCCGGTTAATGTGAGCCTGTGGTTTCCCAGGAAAAATAGCGAGACCTAGTCTCAAAAAAAACAAAAACAAAAGAGAGAAAGAAGGAAGGAAGGAAGGAAGGAAGGAAGGAAGGAAGGAAGGAAGGAAGGAAGGAAGGAAGGAAGGAAGGAAGGAAGGAAGGAAGGAAGGAAGGAAGGAGAAAGAGAGAGAGAGAGAGAGAGAGAGAGAGAGAGAGAGGAGCATAAAGGTTCTGAGCAACCAGGTTCTGGGCCAGGAGGGAGCAAAAGGTGCAGGAAGGAGAGTGAAGGAGGGTGAGCAGGGCCCACGCAACATGAATTGATTCCCATGGAGGGGACGTTCTTGAGGTAGATATAAGGGAATATTTCTCTCTGTGTGTGTGTGTGAGAGAGAGAGAGTTCTTTGTGCTCAGAATGAATATGTGGGCACTGGGTGTATATGTGTTTGGTCCTTCAAACCAGCCTCGGTCAACTCTGCACAGGAGATCTGGAAAATTGCAGGTGTGCTTGCAATTCCAGTTAAGCTTTGTCTCTGTGGACAGTGGGTGGTCAGTGTCTAGCCCATTTGAGTAGAACTGAAGACACTCAGAATACCTGGCTCTCTTCCTGGCATCATCCCTCACAGGACTCCAAATCAGGTCAAAATGCTTGGCCAGTGAGATTTCAGCCCGATTCCAGGTGTGCTTAGTTCATCAGTACTACTCATCAGATTCAAAGACAATATGAAGTTTACTTCCCAGAACTCACTTTCACAGGAGGGATGTATTTTGGGGTATGCGCAATGTGCTGATGTGTGATTAACTTTCTTGAGGTCCCTGCAGTGTTGGATGGGAGGATCAGGGAGGGTGTTCTCGAGTAGGTAATCCTGATCTGCAGACTTCAGGGTGAGGGAGGGAGTCATCTGCAGTGCTATTGATGCCAGGTGCCTTGTGATTCTGGGAACCATTACACTTCGATTCCTAACCATCAGGTCTTCGGTGGGGTGAGACCCTGCACTTCCCATGGTGATGTCCTGATACAGTCTGTCCAGGATTTGTAAATGATTTGGCACAGGAGGGGTAGAAGGGGTGACAATGAAAAATGCAGGGGCATTTCTAGTAATTCCCACAGTAGGTACAGACTCAATCCCAAACAACCTGGACTGAGTAGGTATGTGGCTTCTTGGGCAGTTATTATCTGGAGGCCAGACGTAGGTGGAGAGGCAGCTCACTCCCAGTTTCCCTTGCATTCTACCAGAGATGCTCAAAAGGAGACTAGAGGAATGGGGTTACCGACGGTATTTCATCTCATACTTCTTCATGACCAGCAGTCTCATCTGACTCTGTCCAAGATCATGCTGCCCTCAAGATACTGTGCTGTCTCTGTCATGTCCCTCAGGTCTGGGTCTGATCTAGTCCGAGATTTTCTAGGACTGTGTCTCTCCCTGGGCATCATGGTAGTGTTCTAAAATTCCTGTACATGGAATTGCTTTTGAATGTCTTAATCCATAAATATGACCTGTCTCTCCTGGAAGTTGACTCCAGAGTTTGATTAGATAAATTATACTAAATAAATCCCTCCCATATAACCATGTAAATAGCTAAGCTCTTGGTTTCCCCATATTGACATTACCCATGCCACAGGTTTTGAAATCTGATATTTTATCAGACATATTTGATGCATTATTTTCTCTAAAGTACTCCTTGAAAAACTACTGTCGTATATATTTACCTGTGGCAAAGACATATAGGGAGCAAGGCAAGGTTTAGATAGGTAAATGGAGTTTATGTGGACAACTGAGCATAACATACAGTCATGAAAATTCATCTCCATTGCAAAGTAACCATAATAAAGCATACAATTTATAATGAATAATTTGTAGAAGTAGAGTTTTTGTATATTTTCCTTTTTCTTATGTTGCCAAGGGTACTAGAGCAATTGCCCTACAATAAAGGTTTTCTCTCTGGAATCTGATGCCTTTTATAATCTGATAATATGTCACTTTGTGCTGTTATTAATAGTAAAACTTTAAACCGTATAAACCGCTTCAAGTGAGATGTGAGCAGAGTGCCCAGTTCCTGGGACCCCAGTCCGGAATGGCAGTGTCTGTGGTCATTTCCCTACCTCTCAAAATGGTCTCATATTGCTTAAATATGGGAATGTCCTCTTTCCTTTTGATGTTTACTCACCTTTAAACTTATGAAAGTAATTTAAGTACAATATAATCATTTTGCATAATAACTTTTTCAATTGTCCATAATGTCTACATTTGAACATAGCCCATTTTTATATTTATATAATTTAAACTATGTATTTATATTTGGTCTTATACTCTAATTTTTGCAAGTTAAAATTTTTTGAGACTAGGTCTCGCTGTTTTTGCCAGGGGACTGCAGGCTCATGTTGCCAGGGGTACTACAGACTCAAGCAATCCCCAGCTTCAGCTTCCCAAGTAGCTGGGATTACAGGCACGTGCCACCACACCCAGCTATTTTTTTGGGACTAGGTCTTATGTTGCCCCGAGCAGGACTTGAACCACGATCCCCGGTCCCCGCCACCACTTCCTAGGTTGTCACTTATAGGCAAATTTTTTACTTTTTTTTTTTTTGATGAATAATGTTCACAGGTACCATTGTCTTAATTTGATAACAAGTGTTTTTCTTGCCTCCCACTATGCAAATAAAGTGGCAGTTAGAATCCTGAGGATTAGGAGGTGCAAGGACTTGACCTAGTGGTTAAAAAGTGTTGTGAGACTTTTCCTTCCAGAAAAAAAGATAGAATAATAACAGCTTGTTTTTCCTTCCTGCATGACATAACTAAGATCCCAGATGAACACATTAAACAATAGCTCTCAAATGTTGGACTTCAGGTAACACAAGAAGTGATTCTTGAGAGAAGAGAGACTGAAGAGGCGAGCCTGTGATTGTTCCAGGTTACAGCACAGAGATAACCTTCCTTATTTATCATGGGGATGATGAACCCAAGTGGAACTCAGCTTTCCTCCAAACTAAGGAGTCAGAACTTGGCATGCAGGGAAAGCCAGACATCTGAGTTTATAAGAAAAATAATGGTGAGCAAGGGAAAACTCCAGTAATCTGCAAGGGTCCCTTTAAGTCTTTGACTGAGTTCTGATCAGTGTGTGTATGTGAGAAATGTCTTAAAATCTGGGCAAGAACCACCAAAAAGAACAGAACATGGAACCTCAGGGTTTACATAGAATGGGGATTAGTTTCTTTCCCACCAACTGCAATGGAAAGCTGTTCAATTCCTGAAGCACTGGATACTTGCCCAGAGGGTGCTGCCTTCTGACATAACTGCCACATGACATAATAAAGGTCATATACTGTAAATCCTTAGCCATACATATACTTGATGTTAGAAAACTAACAGCTATACTCATACTTGATGTTAGAAAATTAACAGTTTTCTTTTAATATGAGCAAGAAGGCCAGGATGCCCACTTTCACCATTCCTATTTAATGAAATAGTAGAGGACTTAGGTAGAATAATATGATAACAACAAGAAATAAAGAGAATCCACAGTGAAAAAAATCAGTGACATTTTCATTATTTGCAGGAAATGTGGTAATATATACTATCTATATTTTATAAGTTTATATATGTATACACATACAGAATTCTATAAAGGTATATGTATGTATATATGTACACATATGTATATACATATTTATATAAAAGACAAAAAAGGCATGTATACATAAATCCCCCAGAGTGAGTGATTCAAGGAGAGGCTCTGCTCCACACATGGGTCAACTTTGATCTCAGAAGCCTCTGTGTGTATAGTTCTGGAGTCACTGGTGACAGTCGGAAAATATAGAGACTATGCTTGTTGACCAGCAAATCATTCAGGTCTGTGCTTCCATACAGCTATGCTGAACTGCACGGGGTGTTCCTTCTCGGGAGCCAGGCTCCACCTCCCCACCCATCTCTCACTCCATGAAGGAAAAAGAGAACCCGACAGGCTGCCCTGTGTTCTCGCCAGCAGAGGTGGGCATGAGGAGAGACCCCATTACTCGGAGATCCTTCTCATGCAAACCAGCAGCCTGAGAGCGAGCACTTGGTCACTCCACGGCGCCAGAGGGATCTTTCCAGAGGATGGCTGTCCTTTGAAGTGAGGCCTGACATGTGAAATGTGGATTATTTCATGCAAACTTCTGGGTTGTTTTTGTCTTTTAGAAAGATAAAATAAACCCCATCAAGTGTTCCTGAGGTTACATTTCCACATGCTCACAGGAAGCACCAGAATATGAAAGTTCATCATTCTTTTCATACTTGGCAGAGGGCGTGCAGCAAACCCCAGTGTACAAATGCTGATTCTGGGCACATGCCCAACAGGCCTGGTCAGCAGGTAAGTGACTGTCAAACTCCCAGCGTGGCATTGGGGACAGAGGGAACTAGCCTGACACCTTCACGGCCCCTCCTGCGCTCAAACATGGCTTTCAGGGGATCCTTTACTTGGTAATTTTTTCCACCCCACTTGACGTTCTTATCTAACTCCTGCGCATGCTGGAGTTAGCCAACACTGTCCTTCCCGAAATTCTTGAAGTTTCTCAGCACCTGAAGATGACACAAGATTCTATTTGATTTCCTGAATCATCAAAATACATCCCAACACCTCCTGCCTACTTTGTGCTGTTAGGGGACAAGCCAGCCACCACCTCCCAGTATTCCACCCATTCCTAGGAACCCTCTGTATGTGTCTTTGTAAGATCACCAGAGTTTTAAGAACTCTTTGGTGTTCTGTCTCATGGCCTCTCACACAGTGAAGACACAGCCACTGGGAGGGGGGTCAGAGCAACCTATAGCACCTTCAAAAGAAAAAGTCCCATTGAAATGTACAAATTCCATATGAATATATGTTGCTGAGCACCCCAAAAGGCACAACACAAGGAGTCTGTGGCATCAAACAAGTGAAAACTCCTGAAAACCAATATCAGGGCAGGTATGGTGCAAGTGGTCTCAGTCATGGTGTGCTGGTGGGTGCAAAGTGGGTCTTCAGGAGCCAGTGGGAGCCTGTGAAGAGCACTGGTGATGATCGTGGGGGATGTTTGGGAGGAAGGAAGTGCTGGTGGAGACCCCAGATCTTGCTATACAGTTGTACCAGCCAGGTTGGGAGCGTGGGGTGAGTCCCCCTGGGCGCCTGGTACCAGAACCCCTCACACACATCATACCACATGGATTCTGCCAACTCTGCTGGCCCCATGTTCCTGCCACAGGACAATGCCCCCCTCAAGGTGCCCTCCTGAGAGAGAATTGCATCCAATGAGAGACGGCATTAGTCTTAGAGAAGCACATGCCGACCTCAAGCATTTAGTGTACGGTTTCTCCAGACACGTGTGCTTTTCGCATCATGGATACCCATCCTTCCTCCTTTACAACGAGCAGGCCTTGCTGCTCTTGTCACCAGTTCCCTGTGTCCCCTTCAGCCTGCAGACTTGATGCTATTCCCTAAAGGTGCCTGTGACATCTGCTGCAATGAAACGATACATTGGCCTGCAAGTTCAGGGCAGACTAGGCCAGGATCAGAGGCTGGTTGGGCACAAGATAGTCTTGTTCACGTCTGCGAACTCAGCAGGGACATTCTTCTGGTCTAGTCATCACCATAGTCAGCAGCTTAGTGCCACCAGTGTAGCCAGCAAGGGTGGACAAGTCTGTCCTGTGCTTGGCAGAGTTGGCTCAGCCATGGCACTTAATGAACACAGCCAGCTCAATAAGTGTAGAGAGGGTCTAATCTCACCAACTGTAATTCATGTGGACGCTGGGCACAGGCGCCTATGCCAAGGAGAAGCTTACCCGGCACATCCTCACAGGCATCGAGGTCCCATCGAGATAACTCGGAAGATGCAGCAGACACACAGCACCAACCTGGCCCAGAAGGTGTGGAGCATGAGAACACTGAGCCAGCCTCATGTTGTACAGCTGTTCCAGGAGCTGCACATGGAGGAGGAGCTCATGCTGGTGATGGAGCACCCAGAAAACAGGGACCTGAGTGAATCCCTCCACACACAGGGCGGCTGGTGAAGTGAGAAGCTTGCAGTAGGTTCATGCAGATCCTGTCTGCCCTCAACTGCTGCCACCAGAAAGTCATTGCCCAGAGAGATTTCAAGTCCAGAACATGCTCCTGGACAGGAACCACAGCTGCAGCTGAGGGCAGGAGACTTCAGGTTGGTCAAGCTGATGACAGGGAAAATTCAAGTCATCTGAGCAAGGACTAGAGACTTCAGGGTGGGCCCTGGTGAGGGTTAGTGATTTCAGACTGCCCATCTGTTCCATGGGCTGAACACTGAAGAGGAACTGATGCTGATTATGGAATGTGCAGAAAACGGGAATCTGAGTGACTACTTAGATGATCTGTAGGAGGACACTTCAGGTCATCCCAGCTGAGGACAAGGGACTTCCTGGCAGGCCCTGGTGAGGGAAAGAGACTTTTAGTGGACCAGATGAGAGCAGGAGACATCAGCGTAGTCAATCTGAGGGCCGTGGATTACATGGCAGACCCTATTGAGTGCACAGGACTTTAGGTCAAGGCCAGCTGAGGTCTAGAGACTTCAGGTTACCCCATCTGTGATCAGGAGTCTTCAGGGAGCTATTCTAAGTGCTAGACACTGAGGAGGAGCTGGTGTTTGTAATGAAATTCACCGGATATGAGAGCATGAATGACTACTAAGGCCTACCTGAAGCAGGAAACTTCAGGTCAAACAAGGCTGAGGAAAAGACACTGCCAGGCAGGCCATGGGGGAAGGCAGGAGATATCCATGTGAGGGTTATTGAGGGCAGGTCACTTAAGGTTGGCCCACATGAGCTCAAGAGACTTCAAGGCAGACCCAGCTGCTGGCTAGAGGACTGTAGACAACATGGTGGGCCCCGCTGAGTACTGGAGACTTCAGGGTGCTCTGGTGAAGGCAGAAGACTTCATGACGGTCTAGTTGAGGGCAGACTTCAGGTCCAACCAGCAGAGGGCAGGAGACTTGTGGGCATGCACAGCTGAGGACTGGAGACATCAGGGTACCTTGGTGAGGGAAGGAGATGAGGGCAAGAACAATGAGGGCAAGAGACTTCATTTCATCTGTGCTCAGGGCTGGTGACTTCTGGGTGGGCCCTGGTGAGGGTGAGGGACTTCTGGTTGACCCATATAGTGCAGGAAACTTCAGGTCACCCAGCTTTTTTAGGTGCTGGAAACTGAGTATGAGCTCACAGTGATAATGGAATTTATAGAAAACGGGAACTTGAGTGACCTGAAACAAGAAACTTCAGGTCAACCAAGGCTGAGGACAAGAGATTTCCAGGCAGGTCATGGTGGGAGCAGGAGTATTCAGGGCAGGTGCCGCTGAGAGCAGGAGACCTCAGGGTGAGCTCTCATGAGGGCAAAAGACATCAGGTTGAGGCCAGCTGAGGTCTAGAGATTTCAGGTCATCCCTACTGAGGGCAGGAGACTTTAGATCATCCCAGATGAGGACTAGAGACTTCAGTTTGCCCAAGTGTTCCAGGTGCTAGACATTGAGGAGGAGCTCAAGCTCTTGATTGTGTATTAGGGAAACTGGAACTACAGTGACTACTAAGGTCAATCTGTAGGATACTCCGGGTTTTCCAGACTGACAAAAAGAGACTTCCAGGCAAGCCCTGGTGAGGGCAAGAGGCTCAGGGCTTTCCAGCTGAGAGAAAAGACTTTAGGGAGGGCCAAGCTAAGAGCTGGAGACTACAGGGTTACACCTGCTGAGGGCAGAAAACTTCAGGTCTGGCCCGGTGGAGAGCTGGAGACTTGAGGGCTAACCCTGGCAAGAGACTTCAGAGTAGGCACACTGAGGGGAGGAGACTTCAGGGTCCAGTTTGGTGCCCAAGCAGAGATTCTGGATAAGCCCTACTTGGTGCATTTCCATTGGCTCGGGTCAGGGAGCAGTGGCTAAAGGAAAATAGAATTTGGTGACCTCAGGTCAGAAATGACTGAGGGCTGGAGGCTTCATGTCAGGCCAGTGGATGCTGGGGAATCTTGTTGACCCAGATACCTGCAGCACACTTCAGGCCATCCAGGTTGAGGGCTGGAGACTTCTGGACAGGCACCATTGAGGGCAGATGACCTCAGTATCTTGGTCTTCAGATAATACCTTAAGATACAGAGGACTGTAAAGTGAATGAGGAAACCTGATTTGACCTGGGGTCTACTTTTATTTCATTCATAAAAGACTTAAAAGAATATGCTTATTCCTGTTGTTCTGCTAGTATACAAGGATCTCCTCTTCAGGGAAATATAATTGTGCGTGTGTCCAGGTGAACAGGGGTGGGGATACGCGACCCAGATAGCCTGTGACTGCGCATGACACAGCAACAGCTTTGCGTGGACAAACCTGGAACGCCCAGGGGTCCTGCTCACCCTCCCGCAGTGCCTCTGGGACGCCCTGACGCAACCAGCACGTCATTGCCTGACTTCTGGCTCAAGAAGAAATATGAAACCATAGTGTGAATGTTTACTTTTTAAAATCTGAGCAACAGGAAAAGGACCAAAACACATTTATTTGCAGGAAACACCCTGAGGAGGAGGTTCCCTGCAGCATGAGGCAGGCAGGCTCTGTGGCCGCCGTCAACACCGGTGTCCCCGCAGCCATTTCTCCCCCTCTCCGTCAGTCCCGGCGTCTGGGGGGGACTGATTGTAGTTTAGGCGGCTTTTTAGGGTTCCTCTCTGAGGGTCCCTTCCTCAGAACAGAAGGTCGTGCGTGTGGTTAGAGTTACGGGCGTCCATAGGCCACCACTGTCCCTGGACTAGCTGAGGAGGGACGGGATATTCTGAGACTTGGGGAGCTGTAACTGGATGCCTGGGGAGCTGGGAAGTCCCTCCAGTCTGCAGTAACCTGAAGACTGCTCCTTCTTCCCTCCCACTCCTCTCTTGAGCCTAGCCCCGCCCACCTCCACCTGCACCCTTGCTCTGCCCACCTCCCCCTGGGCACCTGACCATGCTGCTGTCCAGCACCTACTGGACTGACTCCGTGGGCTCCACAGGAGCAGGCCCTCCGGGAACAGTGTGTCTGTCCCTTTCCTGTGGAAGCAGCGGGTCTCCCGTGCTTAAACCATTCAGTGTTCTCTCGTTGGTGACAGAAAGTCATTCTGGAAGCGCACGTGGAGAGGACAGTGCTGGCCGGGCAGCGAGACAGCCTTTCTCGACTCCTGGGAGCTGGGGTGCTGCCGACAGGAGAGTCTCGGCCCCAGGGGAGCGCCGACAGGCTTCATCTCACTCCTACTCGGATTAGGGCGAGGCCACGGAGATGCTTCATGACACGCATTTCCCAGACGCGGTCACCAGGGGCGGCACAGGTCACTGGGGTGGCTCTTTCCGGGGAGCTCCAGGGCGGCTCTGGGGAACACGGGGCCTCGGTCCCCCGGTGACCAGCTGCCTGAAGGTCCACGTACCCCGATGGACACTCAGTGTCCCTTGCTCTGTGGCACCCCTCATGGCCGCAGAGACACAGTCACATCTGGGCTGGCAGGTGCAGAGTGGGGTCTCTGGGAGCTAATGGAGTCTATGAGGTGCCCTGGGGACTCAGTGGTATGGGATGTGGAGGTGTTGGGTGGGCTGGGGAGAAGGACCCCAAAGTTAGAGCCAGGGTTGTAGCACACAGGGAAAGTGGGATGAGGCCCCCACCCCGGGTGCCTGGCACCAGGCAGACCGCATATGTATACATACATACATACATATACAAATATATACATATATATAGAGAGAAAGAGAGAATTCTAAAGATTCCCCCAAAACCATGAGTACAACCAATACAACTAATGAGTACAATGAAGTGGCAAGGCTACAAAATTAATAAAAATTCCTCAATGTAAATAATGAAGAAGAAGAAAAAGCAGTTGAAAAAATCCGAGCTGGACATGATAGCGTGTGCCTGTAAGCTTCAGCCTATGAAGAGGCTGGGCCTAAGGATCGTGATTC
>PVHY01031907.1:0-12261 GCA_004024945.1 Uropsilus gracilis | reverse complement strand
AGAAGAGGGCCGGGTGGGCGGGCCGGGTATCGGGAGGGGCCAGCGGGGAGGAGGCGGGGCACGGGCGTGAGGCAGCCTGGGGGAGCGCAGAGGGCCTCCTGGGTGTATCAGGCGGAGCAGCACTGCCCAAGCCCCCGGCCAGGGGGGCTAACCCAGGGGGCTTTCTTTGAAGGAACAGGTGGATGGCCCCAGCCACGCCTCCCTGGAAATGTGAACAGACAGCCCCGGCTTTAGCTCGGGCGAGTCAGAGGTGGGTTTTGGCCAGGTGGCAGGTGGGGCAGGAGGAAGGATCCTCCAGAGCCAGCCAGACACGTGAGCCCCCGGCCCGGCCAGGTCTGTGACAAGCCTGGCCCTCTGAGAGGGGCTCCCTGGGGGCCCCACGGCCCAGAGAACACACCGGGAAGACCTCACCAGCTCGCTGTGGCCCTGCGGCTGCGGCAATCCCCATTTTGCAGACGGCAACGTCAAGGTGCCTGCTCGCTCCGCTTGTGAATGACGCAGGCCCAGCAGCCCCTGCGAGTGGGCCAGGCCGCTGCGGGCATCGAAGAGGCACTGGGGGAAAGGGAGCGAGGTTTGCTTAGACTAGGGGGGCAGCACAGGCTTCCTGTCAGCAATGGGCTTCGACAGGGTCCCGAAGGACCTAGTGAGCGTTGCTGGCGCGTAAGGGACGCGGACATGTCAGCGGCACGTCAGCCGGGGCAGAGGCAGGGTGCGTGGGAGGGAGGAGGGGGTCCTGCCCAGAGGCGGCCGGCTGCGGACTGTGTATACGTGGACGTGAGCACGCGTGTGCCACCTGTGACGCTGTGGGGGTAGATGTGTGCACGCTGTGCATGGGTGTGCACACACGCGTGAGGGTGTGCAAGTGAGTGTGTGGGTGCGAGAGATGGAGGCTGGAGGGACCCAAAAGCCTGGCCAAAGTGGCTCTGTTCCCCGGGTGCGGAGCCTGAGGCGCTTCGGAGCCTCTGTCACCGAATCTGTCCGTCTTGCTTATGACACGCTTTGAGCGGCAGCGGAAGCCTGCCCTTGCCCGTCACGCAGGACCCGGGAGCTTCACATCCAACGGAAAGCGGTGTCCGGGGCCGCCAGGGCAGGTGAGCGGCACGAGCACCGGTCCTCGCCGCGCTCGTCCCGTGGCACGGAGGTGGGTCCTGCTTCAGGCTGCGTCTCCCTGCAGACCACGGCCGAGTCGCTGCGCCTGGCGCGGCTGGCAGCGGCCCGAGCGGGGAGAGCCTGGCTGCCCCTGCGGCTTGCTGACACGTCGCCCTGCTGGGAGGGGAAGGGCGTTGGGAAGGAGCTGCCGCAGGAGGGCAGACGTGCTCCCACGAGGTGCACGTCAAGCGCTGTGGGTGGGATGGCTTGTTCCTTGGGGTCCGCGGGAAAGGCTCCGTGGGGAGGGGTCCCTCCCCCCAGCAGCGGTCACTCCAGCTGGGGGAAGCTGCCCAAGGAGGACTGACTGGCCAAGTGGGTGCCCGCCTGCAGGAGAGTGGGAGGTAGGGATGGGGAGAAGGCAGAGGGGTTGGTGACGGCTGAGACGGGCGTGGGGGTGCTGCTGAGGGGGGGTGCTTGCCCAGCGAGCGGTCTGTGGTTCCGACCCAGGCGGGAAAGGCTTGGACGCAGCTGTTCCCCGCCCAGGGTTTTCCACCAGCCTCTGAGGATGCTGGGAGACGTGGAGAACAAGACCAGGGGCTGAGGTTGCCAGCAACAGAAACCAACCGCACGTAGGGGGTTTGCTGGCAAAGCTCCGGAAGTGGGAAGACTGGAGACCTGGCCTGGAAATGGGCAGAAAGCGAAGAGGGCTTGGGGGGCAGGGGAGGAGGGACGGAAGCGGAGCCAGGGGGGAATGCCTCCTGGCACCGTGCCAGGGGCCCCCTTCCTCCTGGCAGCTGCTCTCCCTTCCCGAGAGGCCTCGCAGCGGGGCTCAGCCTTGGAGTGGAGCTCCAGCCGTGCGTCCGCATCTCGGCTCGGAGAAGGCAGGGCGCTGCCCGCCAGCCCACAGGGAAGGCCATTTTCTACCCGGAGATCAAACTGCCACTGCCGAGGAGGGACCCAGCCATGCGGCCACGGGAGGCGCAGCTCGGAGACCCTGAGTAATGTCAGCAGGGCAGCTGGTCCTTGTGACGGGGGCCTGGGGCTCTGGCCGCTCAGGGGGACTTGCCCTGGATGAGCTCCACAGCCCACGACTCCCGCCACCTGGGAGAGAACCGCTGCCCAGCCTCCCGGGGAACAAAGGCAGGACGAAGTTTCAGCAACTTTGAAAAGAAGCTTCTAGCACCAGCCTCTCTCCTCCCAGGAATCTATGTGCTTCATGAAAACTGCAGGAGAAGCTGGGGAAAGATGACAAGTTATGATCGACCGAGCCAGGCAGAGTACAAGCCCTGTGACAAGATGGTATTTTGGGGTTGAGGACAGAGTCAGAAATAATGACAGTATAACCGAGGCAGCTCTCCCGGCCACTCGCTGTGTGGCTGGGGCCTGGGTGTGTAGATTGAAGGGAAGGGGGGATCATTTGACTCTAATTTCAAGCCTTGTTCCTCTAATGGATCCTTGTGGGGTGATGGTAAATAATGATAATTATCACCAAGCGCTGTGTTTTGAGCTCCTCTTGTCAACTGCAGCTGCAGCCTGGGGTTTGCCGCTTCTCCCCGCGATGGGCTGGTAACATCTCCAGATGTTGGCAGATTCTCGCGGCTTAAGCTTCGTAGCTGCAGTTCGGGTAGGTGTCACCAGAAGAACACAGACAGCTTGAGTTGCCCCAAAGGCCGGGCCTCTGGACCTCGTCGTGGGACAGACGGCAAGCTCAGATGAACGGTGACCCTGGAGCCTGAGCATGTTCCTCATCCTGTCACTCCTCTCCATCCCCTCCGTGCTGATGCTGCCGCCGCCGCCGCCGCCGGGAAAGCTCTGCTCTGCACAGCACCTGGCTGGGCTGGGACCCTGGAGTCAGTAAGAGGTCTGCCCCTCGAGAGAGTCACAGGGAAGAACAGTGTCATCCGCTCTCAGGGGACAGTAGAAGATGAGCCTGTGGCCTTTGGGGACTAGAGTACCAACCCAGGTCAGCTTGGTGGGTGACGCTTGAAGGCGACTGGAGGGTAAGTCTGTCAGGAAGGAAGATCCTTCCAGGCGGCCTGGGGGGTGGGAGGCACGTCATGAGTCATGACTGAGGCCAGCAAGCCCAAGTGCAGCTTTAGGGAGAGGGGAGGGTGACGGGGTGGCACAGGCTAGCCAGCTATTCCATTCCTTAGCATTCAAAACCAAGTGCATTTTTCTGACTATAGCAATAATAAATGTTCAAAGATAATGATGGCCCCAATTTGGGCAGTTCCATTTTTTCCTCCTTTTCCATGTCTGCCCTGCCCATCCCTCCTTTGGGTGGACTTCCTTCTAGTCATTTATCTCTCTCCCCCTTTCTATAGAATTGGGATAAAATTGAATCTAAAGCTTCATATCCTTTTATCACTTATGTTATGAGCATATCCAGTCACCACATATTCTTCATAGAATTAGATTTTGTGGCTTTTACTATTTCATCATATGTCTGTGCCAGCATTTTAAAAACCATCATTGTCTGTTTTCAGTGTTTTGCCTTATAAATAACACTGCAATGAACACCAAAATAAAATCTTTTGTCTGCATGTCTGATGATGTCTTTCGGATAAATTCTTAGAAGTCTAGAAGTGGAATTAAAGCGTATGAACATTTAAGTTCCTTAATACACATTGCTTTCTTTTTTGGAAAAGTTTACACCACCTTCCAGGCAAAGATGGCAAATTCAACACACTCATTTTTCTCCTCCTTCCCCCAACTACATTAAGGAGATTTTTTTTTTAAGGCACAAACTTGCAAGAACATGCGAGGAGAACAGCAGCACAATCAGGGAATCTGGGAAACAGATGGACAAGTGGTAACTGCGTTAGCAGATTTGAGAAGCCTGAATCCCCAGCTGGTGGGGGAGAGAGCAGGAAACTGACTTCGAATCCTCAGCACATGCAGCAGTGGGTGGTCCCAGGTGAGTGTCAGGGAAGCAAATAGATCCCTCCATCTCCCCTCCCTGCCCCCACTGGCTGGTTGTGGGCCAGTCACCCCCAACTCCTTCACCTTGCATATTGTTTGGACATTATATTTTAGAGAAGGTAAGACAGCAACTCTGCATTGGGTTAGCAGATGAAGATGGACAAGGGAGCCAGTCACACTTGATGGGTTGTGTGATTCTGCCAGAACCCCAGTCCTACCCTCCCTAATTCCCCCAAACTCTGACATCCAGGCTGAACCTTCCAGCTGGAGATGGAAAGACTTTATTTAGGGAGTTTGTCCAGCACAAGAGAACATGAAGAGACTAGCTTGTAGGCTTTCCAGATGAACTTTCAGGGAAGTTCAGAGTTGGCACTCCCTACCCACTCACTCAGTTTCCAAACAGATTTTTTAGTTCCTCATGCTTAAGCCTGTGAAGACACCCAAGGATGGCCAGGCATCTAAAGGAATTCTGTGACACAAAAGAAAGAGACATAAGCACCTTTCCCCTTCAGGGCACATCGATCCCTACCTCACACCATACACATCAATCTGAGATAGGCCATAGAATAAGATGTGAAGGGCACATAACAGAGTCTTAAGAAGGAAATGCAGGGGAATGTTACCATGACCTTGCACACAAAGTTACCTTAAATGGGACACACACACACACACACACACACACAAATTAATCATAAAATAAAGATTGATTGGAGTTTACTATCACTTAGGATTTCTGCTGCTTGAAAGATAATAACTTAGAGAATGAAAAGGTAAGTCAAAGAACAGGACTAGGTAGTGCATAGATAAGACAAAACAATTCTCTCCAGATTAAACAAAAAACAAAAAACACCTACTCCAATAATCAAAAACAAACAAACAAACAAAGGGTGCTATAAGGTCAAAGGTCCAAAATAAGGATTGGGAGATAAAACTGAGGAATCTCACAGAAAGAGTGCCAAAAGGTCAAGGGGTGGGAAACATTGATTACTGTTCACATTCATTTACACCTTAGTAATTGTCAATAAAGGGATATGAATACATGACTGGGAAAAAAGAAAGATTAAATTACTCTAGCCTAAAAGAGTATCCATTTTACCACCCAATATCCATTTTTAGTATCTGTTAATTTGATCTGTGATATGATGGTATTGCTACTTTATTTTTCTTTGTTTTGATTACCGCTGTTACTGGCCAATTTCACTTATTGGCCATTTGTATTTACCTTCAGTTTTCTGGCCCCCAGAGCTTTGGTTTTTTCACACTGAAAGCAGTGCTGAGTGAGTAGAAACAGCTCTTCATGGGAACAGTTCTCATTTCCTTAGGAGCTTCTGCCCCACCCACTCATCATGTCCAGGGGAGAGAGGTTACGGCATGGAGTTAAAGCACTCAAAGAATGAATAAACAGAATTGCTGCAAAGCCAAATGTCTGATCTGCCCAATAATTGGCTTGTGTGTCCTGCTTGAGGACTCTGCCTGTGGTGAGGTTGTGGCAACATTCTCCAATGGTTCCTTCTGGAAGCTTCTTTGCCCATCTTTCATGTCTAGCTCTATGGCCTAGCCCAGACTGACTTGGGTGCATTTTTTTTTCCTTCTAATCACCTCCATGGCAAATATGCAGGGTGAGGGCTATGACTCTCCACCCTTGTGATTCTTCTGTGACGAGACAGAAACACTTATGACCCCATGTGAGTCTCCAGGTATGGGGATACTCTAGCCAATTGGGCTGTAGCACTGACAATTTTGAGAATATCTTGCTGAAAAATGCTCAAGATGGTGGGGTAAAAAGAGTTATCAAAGACCAACTTACAGCTTTCATTTGATTGTTTCTACGGGGTTGGCATCTTTGGAAGTGGCTTCCACTCCCCTCCCCCACTGCTGCAAATGAATCTTTGTTATTGTTGTGGGTGTTGAACTAGGAGATCCTTGATATGGATCATTGTTGGTAACACTGAGTGTAATTTGTTTGTCCAGAGAGGAAAACGTAACTTACATCCCATGCACTTGAAGGAATATTGCACACTTATTAAAATTAAGTTTACTGGGAATTTGTGATAAGGTAGAAAACAATGCTCATGAAATGTGGGTAAATGGAAACCCCCCCAAAACCCAAGGACACGCTTGCTGCATCACTGTATTATTACAGCCGCATGAATGATGCCATAGGTAGACGGGAAAATTCCTGGAAGAAAATGAGATGTTGCATTGGTGGTTCTGAGGCTGTAGGTGAGTATTCCTGGCCCCTTCTTTCGAAGTCCTCAGTTTTTTTTTTTGAGACTAGGTCTCACTATTTTTGCCTGTGGAACCGCAGGTTCACGTTGCCCAGAGTCCCACAGACCCAAGCGATCCCTAGCCTCAGCTTCCCAGGTAGCTGGGATTACAGGTGTGCGCCACCATACCCAGCTATATGTTTATGGAACTAAGTCTCGCTACAGGCCCACGGTGGGACTCGAACTGCGATCCCTGGCCCTGGCCATGGTTTCCTAGGCTGCTGCTTGCAGGCATGCGCCACCGTGCCTGGCTAGCCCTCAGTTTTCTTTAATGAAGAAATCACTCCCTTTGTGAAGGGCGTCACAAGGGGGATTTTAGGTGTATCACATGACTCTAAAGGCATTGGGAAAAGAAGTCATCGTGCAGGCCTTCTTGGAAATAGTGTGTCCTCAAGACTTGTTTAAACCACATATATCCAACCCCACTCTGCCCCCACACCACGATCACCTCTCCATCTCTCCAGCCAGCTACCCACTCACCCAGCCATCGACCTACTCACTCAGCTACCAGCCCTCCATCTACCCATCCACTCACCCATCCACCTGCCATCCAATTACTTGTTCATCTACTTCTGTAAGAGATGAGAAATGGGGTGAGTGCGTGTGTCCATGCTCAGGACAGCTGCCAGCCAGGCACAGCCTTCTCCCCAGAGCCACGCTGCCCTGCCCAGCTCCGTCTCACATGCAGACAGACTCGAGAGTGGACCTCTGCTTCTCCTCTTTGCTCTGCTCCCTCTGACACGGGCTGACCAGCTCTTGCAGATGAGTCACTGCTCTCAAGGAGAAGCTTGGGCCTTTGTGATGGTGCTTGCAGTCTGGGCAGCCTTTTCCTTCTGAGGGATGAAAGCTGCTCTCAAGAGGCACAGACAGGCTCAAGAGTCTCTGCCCCCTGCAAGGAGGCCAACTGCACATCAAGATGCACTTTTGTGTTTGTTTAAAATCCCGACCAGACACTTGTCCAAAGAGGAAACACAAATGGCCAACAGGCACATGGAGATATGCTTAACATCTCTAACAGTCAGGGAGATACAAATCAAAACCACAACGAGATACCACCTCGCACTGGTAAGAATAGCCCACATCAAAAAACGGGCAACAAGTGCTGGCGTGGATGTGGAGAGAAAGGGATGCTTTATACTGCTGGTGGGAATGTAGACTGGTCCAGCCACTGCGGAAAGCTGTGTGGAGGACCCTCCAACTAATGAACATGGAACTACCATTTGACGCAGCCATCGCTCTTCTGGGAATCTACCCAAAGGAGACTTCAATGCTCATACAAAGGGACACCTGTGCTCAGATGTTTATTTATAATTGCAAGGACATGGAAACAACCCAAATGTCCCAGAACAGATGAATGGGTGAAAAAGATGTGGTCTCTATACACAATAGAATATTCCTCATCAATTAGAAATGACAAATTTGATGAATTTATGGTAACATGGATGGACCTAGAAGAAATCATATTAGCAGAAACAAGTCAGAAAGAAAAAGACAGAAACCAAATGACTTCACTAATACATAGGGCATAGGGAAAACAAGGAAAAAGGCGAAGAAAAGTCAAAACAAGCTAACACCCAAACTAAAGTATGAACTGGGGTGTGGGGGGATATGGGAGGGAAGGTGGTGGGTGATCCCCGGGGAATACAAATACAAAGATTTGTATACAAATACAAAGATCACAAAGATTTGTGAAACATATATATGAGTAAATAAAGTAAAAAAAAAAAATCCCAGTCAGGGAAGGGCACCAGGCACTGAATTCTCTCACTCTGCCGGCAGGAGTGTGAATTAGCACGAGCCTTTTAGAGGACAAGGTGGACACCCTCGAGAAAAGCCTCTGATTCCGCATCGCCTTTGATGGAACAGTTCTAGAAAAAGGGATCCCTCCAAGCGAAAGAAGCCCTCGACCTGGCCACAACGAGGAGGTTGGTGGGATGACCAGGCACATTCACGTAATGACATATTATGCTCTTGAAGAACGTTGACTAGAATGGCGGTCATTTAAAATATACTGCTGTGCATAGTAACCTGATTACAGAGCTGTATCTAAGACACCATCCATTTTGTGCTGAAACACACACACGCTAATTAAAAATAACGGAAACAGACTCCAAACCTGTAGCTATTAGTCTCTCTGGATGGCAGAGTGAAGGGTGGTTTACACTCTGGTTGGTTGAGTCCTCCCTTCGCACCACAAACGCACCCACCTGCCTCATCCATGGAGCAGCCTGTGAGTTGCGTGCCGAGTGGGAGCTGTTGTGTTAACCAGAGTCCCAAACCCAACAGAAGAGGAACAACAGGCCGTGCCAAAGGCTTCTAGGTGGGTCACTGGTGGCTGTAAAGGAGTTGGGGAAAGATGTCATTGTTCGGGCCTCGAAGACTCATTTCAATCACATTTTTTTAGTGGTGGGTCAATCTCTCCAACCCCATTCTACACCCACACACTGACTGACCATCCCTCCATCTTTCCATCCACTCAACCATCCACCTACCATCCAACCACTCATTCTCTACCTATCCATTCATCCATTCACTCTCTCCCCTACGCACTCATCTACCCAGCCATATCTACTCGTCCACTCAAACACCCACTCACCCATGCATCCATCCATATACCTGACCATGTTAAATCCAGCTATCCATTCACAGGGACTCTGCATAGCATAAGTTTCATTCATAAACAGAGGTGACAAAGCTCACTGAGTTTTTGCTGTTATGGACTAAGATTCTATTACTTATACTTGGCGCTTAGGTATTGATCTCAGATAGTAATCAGAGACTGGGGTCAGAGCTGATGATGCTTAAAAATTGAGAAGATCTGCAAGATTCCTCCCCAAAGGGGTAGCGCTCCTGACTCCTGACACCTTTCTATGCTCGTCAACAGGTGCAATTCTGACCCTGTGATGGGTTAAAAAGCGCCTTAGTTCATGTGTATTTCCCTGATGAGGCTGAGGGTCTTTCCTTGTTCATTTTTCATCTGTGTCTGCTCTTCTGCGACCTGCTTGTCATACGGGTGGATGACATGCCTACACATGCCGCACACTTTTGTGCATTTCTGGGAAGCCTTTTATACTTGAACTAGGTGCTGGGTTCCTTGATACATGCACTTAGCTGGGACCGCTACCATCACCTTAGTTTTGTTCCGGTTTGGATTAGAGGAAATTCATGATCTCGTTCACTTCCTGCTCCCTCCTCAAAGGAGGCACTTTGTCATGTGCGGGTGTCTGTGTCATCTTTCTGTGTCATCGGCCAGAGTTAACTCTTTGGCGGCAGAAATGGTGACTCATTTAACTCTTTGCTTCTCTCGGCATCTATCTATCTATCTATCTATCTATCTATCTATCTATCTGTCTGTCTGTCTGTCTGTCTGTCTGTCTGTCTGTCTGTCTGTCTGTCTGTCTATCTATCTATCTATCTATCTATCTATCTATCTATCTATCTATCTATCTATCTATCTATCATCTATCTATCTATCTATCTATCATCTATCTATCATCTATCTATCTCGCTATGTTGCCCAGGGTAGTCCTGATCCCACGGACTCAAGCAATCCCTAGCCTCAGCCTCCCAGGTAGCTGGGATAACAGGCGCCTGCCATGGTGCCTGGCTGCTTTTTCAAGATCAGGTCTTGTTATGTTGCCGGGGTAGTCTCGAACCCGTGAACTCAAGTGATCCCAAGCCTCTTGCCTCCTAGTGCTTGGACTACAGGCATGCGCCACCACACCCTGCTTCCCTGCCATGATTTAACCAAGAACTTTGCGTGGAGATGTCAAAGCAGCCTCCATACATTATTTATTAATCCTAACGAATTTTTTTGAAAAGCGGATCTAAGTGCCTCGACCTGGTCATCAGAGCCAGCGCCACTCAAAGGGCTGAGCTGACACGTGTGTCAGGATCTCTAATTGGTAACACGGTAGCTCAGCCCCACACCCTGGCCTGAATCTAACGATGACTCCAGCAAGTCCCATTTGAGAAGCAGCCTGCCTGGGCTCTTGAAAACTGTCATTTCCCCAAAGGTGGCCAGGCAGCCGATCTGGTCCAGGTCAACGGAAGCTAGAACCACAGCAACAAATGCAGTATGTGCCTGTGGGTTGAGGCCTGAGCCAGAAAAGCATCGCTCTCAAAGGCTCTTGGGACGATCGGGAACTCGAGTACGGATTCTGCAGAGTGCTGTGGTATCAAGGTTAACTTCCTGAATTTGATAATTACACTGTGGTTTCGTGAGTGAACGTCTTTGTTTTCATGAAATCTATGCTAAAATGTTTAGGGGTGACAGGTCACAGTTCTGCAACTTACTCTCAATTAGTTCAGCAAAAAGAAATCCATTATACATGAGCGAGGGGATGGGAGATAGGGAGAGGGAGTTTGCAAATGCGGCAAGGTATTAATAATGGATGAATACAGTTGTATAGGTAAGAGGTATATGCGTGCTTGTCGCAGTGCTAGCGCACTTGTTAAACAACAAAACAGAACACTTGTTCCAGTGTTGAACAAGAATATCAGGTTGTGTTGGAATCAGTGTCTTTGCTTTTCTTTTTGAGACTAGGTCTCGCTATGTTGCCCAGGGTAGTCCCGAAGAAGATCCCATGAACGCAAGCGATCCCCAGTCTCAGCCTCCCAGGTAGCTGGGATTACAGGCACCTGCCACCATGCCCCACTGCTTTTTTGAGACCAGGTCTTGCTATGTTGCCTGGGATAGTCTTGAACCCGTAAACTCCAGCGATCCCAGGCCTCTTGCCTCCCGGAGCTTGGACTACAGGCGTGCGCCACCACACCTGGCTCCCGTGTCTTTCCTTCGGAAGACAGGACTGAGGATCTAACAGTGTGTATCGTCCATGGCATTAATGGAGACTCTAGTAACTTCTCTGGAGCAACGTCCATGCGTTCACAGGGAAAGAGGATTTAGGACGTTTTGCAAATGCTTCTCGAACCCACCACCTGCATCATCAAACCAGCAGTGTTTGACCCCAAACCAAACTCAACTACCAGGCTGTTGCTGGAAGTGAACTGGACACTTGGCCGTCTTCTAGAACATTCCGGCTCAGACTGCCTCTCTGGGAGCCACTGTCCCGACTTAGATGGGGGCCATGCTGGTTCTGTCTTCAGCTGCTCACAGAGTATGTCCTTGTTGGCCGGGACGCCCAAGTCGTTCCCCCAAGTCGTCCCAAGGTAGGACGCTACGCCACGCAGAAAGGTCGTTGCCCAGTGTGGGTTAAGGTCAGAGAGCGAAGCCCCCTTGCAGAGGCCGCCAACAGGTGACAAGTGTAAGACAAAGAAGCGGGCCGTCCAGGGGCCAAGGGCGCCTCGCCTTCATGGAGCTGTGTGCACAGCAGGAGCATGCGGCACCCACGTGGCGGCAGTTCTGGGGGTGGCAGGTGGCTTTTAGAGCTGGGGGACGGCTCCCTCCCTTTCCACGAATCCGGAGGCGCTTGCCGTGGGGAGCGGACCTGCAGCCGCCGGCATGGCTGGGCTCTGGGCGGACGGCTGCAGACCCAGCAGGCACAGGTCCTCCGGCTAGGCCTGCTCGACCGCGGTGGAGAAGGGAGCATTGGGGACCATGCGGGCATCTGGTCAGACGGACCCAGACGATGAGGCCAGACCAGGCAGCGGTCGGAGAGCAAAGGAGGGCTCCCGGGCTCCCACCCTCTCGGGAGAGACCTGGTGATGGAGGAACCCCTCCTGCCTCCAGGCCAGATGGGCGCCAGCCAGCAGCTGGAGCTCACCAGCCAGGTCACCCGCACCCGAGGCTGGGCGCTCGCCTGGCGCCCCAACTCTGAGCTCATTCGAACCAGAAGGTCTTGGACCCCCTGCTCATCCTCTGTACTCACCGTTGCCTTAGAGGCGGGGGCTGAGCCTGACAGCAGGAGACCCACCCTGGCTGGGGGCCAGTCTCTGGCTCCGCTAGGTCTGGTGGGCGCCTCCTCTTTCCCCTCCTGCGTCAGACCAGCGGGGCACAGAGGCGGGTCCCGTGCCCCCCCCCCCC
>PVHY01031906.1:0-12259 GCA_004024945.1 Uropsilus gracilis | reverse complement strand
AATCCTATTCCTCCCTAGCACCAGGTTAAGATGGCTCTCTCCCACCACCTCCAGTTCAAAAGTTCTTCCTGTTTCTTCATCCGCATTTTCCACACAGTGCTGACAGCCATAGTCTCTGCTGGTCCCTGTAGCCCCTCGTTTCTAGTACAGATTCCTTCCTCTTTTTTTTTTTTTTTTTTTTTTTGAGACTAGGTCTTGCTCTTTTTGCCCGTGGAACCACAGGCTCATGTTACCTGTGGCACCACGGTCTCAAGCAATCCCCAGTCTCAGCTTCCCAGGTAGCTAGGATTACAGGCGCATGCCACCACGCCCAGCTATGTTTTGGGGACTAGGTCTCACTGTGTTGCCCCAGGCAGGACTCGAACCACGATCCCCAGACCCCACCGCGACTCTGTAAGCTGTCGCTTACAGGCACGCACCACCATGCCTGGCTCCTTCCTCTTTCCTTCCCCCTTTCACATTCTGAAAGGACAGGTTCATGAGGAAAAGGAGAAAGGGAAAGAGAGGCACCGGCATCGACAGAGAGGTGGGCAGACAGCTGCTGCCACCGCTGCTTCTAAAAGTGCTACCAGGGAGGCGGCACAGTCACAGGCGGACGGACAGTCTTGGGACAAGAGCCACCTAGCACAGTCTTTCCATTTCATCACACCGAGATGATTCTTTTCCCCTCCACAGTGGGAAGGGGAGGAAGACACAGCTTCACCACACATGCAGTGTTGTGCTTTTCCTACGACTTAATTCCTAAAACAGCCTGACACACAATGCTGGCTTTTCCGACTGCAACTGGACCCAGCCTGTGCGAGTCTCTCTCCTACCACACCGCAGTCAGGCCTCCTGCTCCCTCCACCTTTCTCCCCTTCAGCCCCAGCACACGGTTGCAGCTTTCATGTGACCCTGAGTGAGCCACTCCCCCAACACGCTCATGCATCCCCCAAGAAGCCCAGCCTCTTCTCCAGCCTCTTCTCCAGCACTGTCGTCATGCCACCATGCCCCTGCAGCCCGGCGCCACCTGCTCAGGGAGCTCTGTCCTCTCCTAGGCCGCATGGGGCACCTTCCCATTCCCTCTGGATGAAAGTTTTCCCCATCAAACTCTTCCCTCTTCGTCCCTCCCACTGAATCTCTCCTTTTGCCCAGCTACTCACTCGCTTCTTCCATTTCTAGTTTCTAACTTCCAATCAGCTTCACAGCAAAGTCCTTTCTTTGCCCATTACTTCCAAGCCATCCTCGCCTATAGCTTCTCACTGTAACATCACTTTCCAGGCAAAGCATTTGCTCATATTATGCTCCTCTTTTCCAATTAAAATATTTCCCCCTCATTATTCCAATTATTGCCTCTCTCCCATTACTCCCAGCACAGGCTCTTCGAGCCCATCACTCAGAGCATAGAAGGCTTTCCTCGGAGTCATCTACAGTATGGCTGCATGTGCCACCGCAGAGATGGCCTCTACCTTCCATCCTCCCAAGTGCCACCTTCACTGTGGGAAAAGGCATCTCAGCGTCTCGTTCCAGTCCTCTCCAAAAAAATATCCTCTTGTCACTTCTAAGATCTCTCTCTCAGTCAGGGATTCTTAACCCTTTTGTGCCATGACCTCCATGATACAGCCAATGAATTCCTTTTCAGAATAATGCTTTTAGGTGTATAACTTAAAACACATAGGATTACATTAAAAGTCAATTATATTAAAATATAGTTATCAAATATTTTTAAATTAATATGATATGTCTCTCTATTGAATCATTGAATAAGATACCCCAAAGACTACACATTTATATTAAAATATCTGATATACATTTATAAAGATATAAAAAGATCTGTGTCAGTAAAAATAAAGGCACATTTTTTCCCACTCAGAGTTAACAGATCACCCACAGGAGCTCCATGGAGCCAAAGCTAACAATCCTATTTTAAACACTAGGGTAGAAAAATAAGCTTTTGTCCAGGGAATTGAAAGAACTTAAGTTAAAAATCAGCTGGAACCAAACTTCAACGTGACAGATAACTGAGGTCTAGAGAAGTTACACGACTTAGAAACTCTGGTCGTGTTCTGAACATACCCAGCCCACAATAAAACCCAATCGTGATCCCCTGAGCTGAATTAAGCAACTTCGCCAAAGTTGCCCAGATGAGTGATAAAGCTGAGGCCGCAGCCCATGTGTGATGGCTCCGAAATAAGTGATAAAGCTGAGGCCCCAGCCCATGTGTGATGGCTCCGAAATAAATGTCCTTCGATCACATGAAGCGAACATGACGTTTGTCTTTCCCATAAATGTCAGTGGAGCAACTGCCCCCACCGTACGCTCCTCCTTAGACACTCTACACACTCTCGGTCTAGAGCGTCGTCACTTCCGAGAAGACGCTCCCTGCTGTTTCTAACAGAAGTCTCTGCCTCCCTGTCCCATTATTCTTTTCTGTCTTTAGCTCACGAGTAAATATCATATCTTGACACTCGTCCTAGATACCTATTCAGAAATTAATTGGTGGTCGTCTAAAGTGTTGTCTCGCTTACAGCAATCAGCACTCAAGTATCTGCTGCTGGGAAGCGGCCCTCGTCTCCTTGGCATCATTTCTACGGTTATGGCCAACGTTTATTCGGCAAAAAGTCAATCCTTTTCTGCTTAGTTTTTTGAAATAGTGTTTAACCACTACTACCTCCCAGGTTTTCCCAAACGGTTTTCTTATCTTCTGCATCATCTCAACCACAGACATTTCTGTCACCATGCCCAATGCTGGCCTTATCTTTCACATCAATTACTTACTATAATTTTATCATCCACCTGACAGGTTTATACAGAACAGTTACCATCTCTCACTTCCTAAGTGTTTATTTTCAGGCAATCCAACCCTTTTCTCTCTGGATGAGACACTCCCTAGACATTCATTCCCAAATTTAAAGTTCTCATCTGCATTTCTCCAAATGGACAGTTCTTTTCCCTCATTCCTCCCAGCACACAGCATCTTCTTCACCCACCATCTTTGGGGCATGCATTTGCATCATGTCTTCAGACTAGCTTCAGCTACTCTCAGAGCTCACATATGCCTTCAACACCAGCTCCTCTCTGCCCATCCCACTCAGGGCAGACTTCTACCTGCCTGTCACTTAAAACTGACTGCTCTTCTCCCCAGTGAGGGCTTGGCTATTCATCCAGTTCAAAGTTCCTTTTCCTCCCTGCTTTCACATGATTCTGGTCTGATAGCCCTCCTAGCTCTGTTATGTTGAAAATGGTCTCCCCTGGCCATGTGGGACTACTGGCCGACCAAAACTCAGGTATTCTGGGCTGTAATGTGCTGGAAGTATGAAGCACTCGATTTAGAAGACAGCATGAGGATGCATTTCATCAAAAATGGTTATATAATTTGGAAATATTTTGGACATTTGGATTCAATTAAATATATTAAAACTAAAGGTACCTGTTTGCCTTTTTAGTGTGGCCGTTAAAGGTTTAAAAGTATACACATGCTCGCCAGACAGTACTGCCCTGGGCCCTTCTATTGGTTCATACTTTTAAATCTTCCCTACCAATTCAAAAGTCTTTCCTCTTTCATCACTTCTGTTAAGACATCTTCTCCAACTATATGCCCTCTGCTCCTCACATGCCATATCTAGAATGCTTTTCAGTCTACCTCCCCAATACCTTCTCTATCCTGTTATTTCTGTACCAGTGTTTCTTTTTGCCTGTTAACATAGTTTCTAGTATATTATGATACTATTATAGTCATATGATAAAGCAGTTTTCCTCATTGTTTTTAGCATAATGATAGCTGTCTTAATTCTCATCAATATTTAAAAAAAACAACACTTGAAATTCCCAACCAAAAGAACTTCACTCACTTTATCCAAATTGACCCATGTTTCCCATCCTTTCATTTAAAAGGCTAGTGAGTGTAAAATGCTAAGCAAATGAATAGTAATTTCATACCAATATTACCCATTCATACTAGGGCAGCAATTTCTCCTCTGTCACTTTACAGACAGCTTTCTTTCTTCAGACTCTTCAAAGGTAGAAGCTCCAGCCTCATTAGTGCAGCAGAGACTCTTGTTTCCCACTAAGTACTCTAACATAACTCCCAAAATGGAGCTGTCACTTCCCCACCATTTCCAGCATGGACACGTGTTAGCACAACCCAAATTTTTTTATGTCTAACATTTCTAGAATTATCTTTTTTTCTCAACTACTTCAGGGGAATAATCAAAACTGGGAAGTTAGACAAGAATGGCTTGGTGAAGAGGAGAGAGTCTTACTAAGTGATAAGGAGTGGCAGTCACAGGTAAGATGCCCTGCTCATCATCCTGTTCCTCAGCTCCCTGAGATCTTAATTGCTCAGCCTGGAAGCCCCACTGCAATCCCTCTGTGTGTACCACCTCCCCAGTATGAGTGATTTCCTTTACTCCCGCACCTCTTGATATCCATCCCTCACTCTGAGGTCTCCTTCCCATCACTCTTGGTGAAGAAATTCCTGTCTTTGCCCCAGGAACAACACAATCTCTCTCCTTTTTCCTCCCACTGTGACGACATTTACTTCACTCTAGAACGCTTCCCATCATTTCCAGTATGGAAAAAAAATAAAGATAAAAGATGACGTCTAGTATTAAAACTTTACTGTTCCTTCCTGGCATATTAACTTCGCTCCATCCAATCCTCTCAGACAGAACCCTTCATGTACACCCACACTTCTGGACCAGTGACATTGTTCCATCTTCGTTTAGCCCAAGCCAGAAATGCCTTGTCTACTGGAAATCCTCTCCCGACAGACAACCCCTCCGTCCTCGCAAGTCTCTTTTTGAATAATCCAGTAATACAGGCAGCTCTTGGGTCTTTCCTCTGTCGGCTCTTCAATATATCCTCTGCCTCACAGCCAGTATTCTCTCTGCTTCAGAAAAGCATACTGCACACAGGTCAAAACAAGAGCTGGCGGTAACCTGCAAAGGGCAGGACAAGCTGCTTGCTTTCTGTGACTTGGCCATGTTTCCCCCCAGTTCCTCTCCACCGGGGGGGGGACCCCCCCATCTCCCTTCCCCTCGGTGAATCTCTTCCCTATATGAATCTAGTTCTTCCTGCAGCTCCTGTGGCTCCCAAAGCCACCCCTCTGAGGGGCTGCCTTGCTCTTTTTTTGCCTTAGAACTATCCTATTCCAAAAATTCCACCAACGCTTTCTTTCCTCTTGCAACCCCTCCCGCCCCGACCCCCTTCTTGGGAACACTCCAGCTGCTCTATCATGTCCTTTTGCTCCACCTCAGGAGCTGCTGCTCAGGCTTCACTCACTGGTGGCCAGGGCCAACCGGGTACCAAACCAAACCAAAACAAAACCCGCAGCTGAACCCCAAAGCCTGATGCCCCAGGCGAAGGGGACAAGGAAAGGAAGCACTGTGGCCATCCTCAGGCGTCTGGAATCCTTCGGGCAATTTCAAGGACGGGGCCAGAAACCTAACAACAAGAATTACCCTCTCCTGGCAAAGGACAAAAGGATTCCCTCTTGTCATGTTCAAAGACAGTCTCTGTGCCTTTGGGCTCACGTCCCCCTGAACGGGGTGTGAGGCCTTGTTAAGCAGAGGTGCACTCATCCGGCTGCTCAAGAAGCTTGAGCTTTAGGATGCCGCCCTGCCTGCGGCCCCCATGCTCTCCGGACAGGCCCATCGAATGTGCAAGCGTTGCCTCTCAGCACACCTGGAGCTGGCCCTGGGCCAGGGAAAGCTGTGCTGAGGTCGTGGGTTTAAGAATCAACAGGAAGGCCAGGAGAGCACTGTGGAGACGGGTCCTAAGCAGGGTCCAGTTAGCACACCCGCCTCTCCTGAGAGGGCATCCTGAATTCTCTCTCAGTTGAATTTCTCTAGTTCCAGAACCTTCACCCGGTTCCAGACCCTTGGGCCACACCCACCCCAGCCCAGCCCTGAGCCTTGGCCTCCCAGCCAACCTTGGTCGGGGGTGCTAGCCCATGCTAGCTGCTGGGCCCGTCACTCCATTCTTCAAAGCTGCCCTCCCTAAACCTACCAATCCCAAAGCCGCCTTCACTACTAAGGCAAGCCAGGTTGTCAACAGACAGCACAGCCCTCCGCCCTCCCTTCTGGCCCTGCATCCATGGAGCCAGCCGGGTGGGATCCACACCATCTTCTTGGGAGCCAGCAAGTGTCCTCTCCTGGCTGAACTGACAGCCGCCCCAGCAGCCCTCACCCTGGGGTCTTGCTGGTATCCCCAGGAACCTCACACCTGCAGTTTCTCTAGTCCCGAAGAGGAAAGAAATTAAGGAATTCTGGGAAGAGGCCACAGAGGGAGCGGAGACCGGACCCGCGGGCCGGGAGGAAAGGCACTAATGTGGAGGCGAGCACTGGGAGTCTTCGTGAGGTTCCAGACTCTGGAGAAGCAGGGTCAGGGTCCTGGGCTCTAGAGGCGCTGCGCCGTGCTTAGCAGGGAATCTGAAGTGGTCCGCAGAGCCCGGCGGGGGTGAGAAGGGGGCGGCTGGGACGCCAGGGCTCCAGGCAGGTGCGAGACTCGAGACTGAGCCGGCTACTGTCCGGGACTTGAGGTGAGCGAGCCTCCCTCCCGGCGTCCTGCTCGGCCCCAGCACTTACCCGGCAGACTCGGGAAAGTCTCTGAGAAGTGCGGAGGCGGGGGCGGCGGGGGCTCGGACACTTTGTCCCGGGCCGGCAGCAACTCCTCGGCGTCCAGCACACCCTCCTGGCGACGGCCGCCCGGCTCGGCGTTGTTTCGGGAGGCGGTGGTGGCGGCGGCGGCGGCGGCCAGTTCCGGGGGTCCGTAGAAGGCGTCGGGCGGCTCGGCGAAGCTGGGCAGCGCGGTGGTCAGCGCCACCATGGAGGGCACGGCCTGGCCCAGCCCCGCGCAGAAGGTGTTGGTAAGGCGACCGGCGAAGGAGGCGAGCGGGGCGAGCGGCGGGAGGCCGGCGGGCAGCGGCGCGGGGGCCAGCGCCTGGGGCAGCACCAGCGGCCGGTAGGGCATGAACATGGGGTAGCCGGCGTAGAGCAGGTGGCCGGAGCGCGGCGGCGGCGGCCCGATCAGGGAGTCGATGGAGAAGGCAGTGCCCGGGCCGCCGCCGCTGCCCCCGCCGCTGCCCCCGGGGGCGCCGCCGCCTCCGGCTCTCTGCATCGTGCCCGGAGCTGCAGCCGCCCCGGGGCGCTCCCCTCCGGGCGCCGCCGTGCGCCCGCGGTCCCGGCGCCCCGCGCGGACACGCAGGGCTGGCTGCCGGGCTCCCGGGCCGAGGTGGCGGCGGGGCGCGGGCTCGGCGCAGTGTGGCTCCGGCGCCGCGCTGCCTCTCTCATAAGGAGGGAGGGGGCGGGCAAGCGGGCGGGCTGGGGGTGTCGCCCTCCGGACTCATCCATCTTCCTCAAATTACGCTTCACTTCCTCCCTCCGCCCGCCGCCGCCGCCGCCGCCGCCGCCGCCGCCGCCGCGCCCGCCCGGCTCCCGCTCCCTCGCCGAGCCCGTTCCCAGCGGCCGGCGCGGCCGGGACCCCGCCCGCCCCCGCGGCCCAACCGACTATTATTAATGGAGATTGATGAGGCCGGACACGCCGCTTTGTGAAAGTTTGCGGCGACGAGAAGGGGCGGCAGCTGCCGGGGAGCCCTGCCGCCCCGCCCGGCCCGCCCGGCCCGCCCGGCGAGGACCCGCGGGCGGCCGGCGAGGAGGGCGCTCGGAGCGGGCGGCGGGCAGGTGGACCGGCCGGCCGAGCCACGGCGCCCCCTGCCCGGCCGGGCCCCGCCCTCCGTCGGGCCCGCCGACCCGGACCCTCGGGCACGACGGTCCTGCTCTCCCGGGCGGACGACGACCAGGCGGCCGGAGCAGGCGCCCGCTCTCGCCGCAGAGCAGGCGGGGGCGGCCAGGCCGGGGCGGCAGGGGGCGCGCTCCGCCTGCTCAGCTCGGGGCCACCGGCCCTTGGCGCCCCAGCGGCCGGCTCTGCCCTGCGCGGCGCCCTTGCTCTGCTCTGCCCTGGCCTCGGCCGCGCCGTTCTCCCCCGCTTCCCGCCGGCCGGCCGCGGCGCCTCCGACCCTCTCACCGTGGCGGGTCATCTCCTCGAGTGCCCACCCTATGCCACGCTCTTCACACTCCTCTCACCGTCCCCCTCCATCTGCCTCCGGTTCCCGACGCGCTTCCCTTCCTCCCAGGCGCCCTTCCCGCTCCTCCTTTCTATCCTGGGCCCCATTTCTGTTCTAGGGTCCCTAGTTCTTGTTGCCCGTCCCGATCCGTCATATCTCCTTTCCCCTCATTCCCCACCTATATCTGTGTCTCCTGTCTGTCTGTCTGTCTGTCTGTGTCTCCCACCCGCTCCCGCTCCCTCTCTTCTGCTATTAATTTCCCTGATTGGCTCCCAGCTCCAGCTACGCTGATGAGCCCTATTCATTCCCGGGCCTGACACTCTCGACCTGCCCTGGCTGATTGCTGGGGGCTGGCCCCAGGAGCACTGATGAGCCCCAAGGGTCAGCAGCGCTAATTATCCGCTAATTGCAGATGACTCTGCTCACCTCCCCCTTCCTCAGGCACAGCAATGGTGGTGCCTTTTACCCGCCCCCCGGTGCCCAGCAGTATAGCTGTCAATCTAAAGGCAAAAGTCACAGGCACTTTCACTTGAGAGAAGCTCAGGTCAGCTGGCAAGAAAGACCTAAGACAGGTGAGCCAACAGAAGCAGCATGACCGGAGACTGAGGCCACGGAGCCAGTCCGGTCAGCTAACGTGAAGGCCATGTGGCCACGGGCACTGTTCCCCAGGCGCAGCCAGGAGCACCACGCCAGCAGAGAGAGAGCAGCAAAGCCAGAGGAGCTCAGGAAGATGCAGCTTGGACCTTGGACGGGGGAGCGACTTAGCCCAGTCAGGGAGGGAACCTGCCCAGGAGAGCCCTGCTGTTCCTGAGCGGGGCCAGAGAAGGCAACAGGGTCTTTGGGCCTCAGAAGTCTGTTCAGTGTCGCTGTTCGTGGCTTGGCGTTAGCCTAAGGAGCACTGCTAGCGCCAGGCGGATGTATCACCAATCAGCTCCCTGAAAGACACTGTCACCGGAGCGAAAGGGAGGAGCGGGACCCAGGAAGGGAGAGCTACTTGGTCGAGACTGACGGACACTTCCTCGGTGAGGCGGAGAGAGAACAGCGTGGTTCCCATGCAGTCCTGATCCACCTGGGGCTCCGCAGTGAACTCAGTGAAATCCTGAAAGATGACTCTAGTGGGCAGGTGTCACTTGAAGAAAGAGGTGCCTTAACTTAGGTCTGGGATCCCCAAGTCACTACTAAAGTGCTAAGGTATTTCTTGTGCTCTCTCCCCCAGAATAACCCTTTGTTAAGTTAACCAGGAACTTCACAGTAGCAACGGGAAAGCCCAGACTTCAAAGGTGTGTTCTACTTAGAGAGGTCGGTATTTGGCTTGATGGCATATGCTGCTTGACTACCGAACAGAGGTATACGGAGTTAAGTCAACTCAATCAGGCCAATAAAGTCAACTGATAAATTGAAGGAACTTGGAGCTACAACAACTGAAGTCAGAACTATGAGCACTAACAACACCAGTCAAATAAGGCATGAAAGGAATCATTTTAAAAAACAATTGCATTCACTTCTTGCACACAGTCACACAGTATAAGATTCCAAAAGTGCAAAGAATATATACTGAAACAGCTCTGTCCCGACAACCCCTCCTGTAAAAGGTGACTTTAATAAGCTTGTCACTCTCTGATAGGACAGAATGGATCATGGATTGTGAAGGACTCAAGGTGAAAGACCCCCTGATCTTGAAGGTGCATGTCACCTAGCCCAAGTCAAAAGCTTACTGCCCAGAACTATACTCAGTAAAGTGGAATTCTCTGCTCCAGCTAGCACAGAGAGCACAGGCTTAAAGCTTGTTGCCAACAAATCCCAGTGAGCCACCAACTCTGAAAGAGGTAAGTGAAACCCCAGGGACTTTGTGTTGCCCTGGTGGTGTGTCTTTATTAGATGCTGCTATTTTATAATCCGCTTATACCTTCTGTCTGTTTCCTTGACATTCTGGAGTCACAGAGTACGACTTCTGCATAGTCCTTGATATCCCCTGATATCCTAAACTAGGGTAAAAGCTCTCAAATACACAGTGAAGTGGCCCATCTACTCTCCCTAGCCTTCCGTGGGCTGTGGAACTTAGGCTGAAAGGCAAAGGGAAAACAGCACTGGCTGGAGTTAACAGGCCTATAGTTAACTTCCTGTTCTGCCCTTAGCTGAGCCATGCGACCTTGACCTCTCTGGATTTAATTCTCCAAGTGATTAATATTCACTTGTCTGGTCAAAGAGCAGTGCAAGGATCTTGTGAGCACGAGGAAATGCCTTTCGAAAAGTGTGTTCTTCTTGCACTCAATGGACTCATTGGCCAAGAATGGAAGGCCCCCATATCCGCGGCTTGCTCTCCCGTCAGTACCAAGGACAGAAGCTGTCGCTGTCCAAGCCAAGCAAGGAAGGCTGGCTCTTTTCTTTACCAAGAGAAACCTTGTTCTACGGAGCCCCCGAACAGTGCGGCTAAGCAGCTCCCGTCGTTATCTAAACACGACTCAAAGGGGCTGCTTCATGTCCACATGCTCTGACTCATCCCATTCTCACTACTCCACCCACGCGGCAAATTCGCCGGCGCAGGAATTTTACTCTGAATCGTCCCTCCGCTTGTGCGCGCATCGGACGCCATCACCCAGCCTCCCCGTCACGGATTGGAAGCCCTAGAACGTACGAACGAAGTGTTCCAAAGTCAAAGTTAGCAGAGCTCTACTTCCGCACCACACGCTGGTGGCAGAGTCCACTCCCTCCCGGTGGGCAGCGTCGGGCGCTGTCCGCGGGCACCCTCTGGTGGCAGCAGCGCGCAAGCGTCACCGCGAGAGAAGCGCTTTGCGCCGCAGCGCCCCCTGGCGTTCGCCCAGAAGCCGCTCGAGGGAGCAGGGCCCGGGCCAGGTGCGTCGACCCGGACAAGCACCCCCCGGGGCCAGGACCCTGCTCAACTGGGAGCGCACAGGAGGGGCGGGGAGCTTGTGCGCGAGGCTCTTAGCGCTCAGCACGCACGCGTGTGGCTTCATGCATGTCTGCTGTGTCCAGGGCCTTGCACCCCGTGTCTCTGGTGCTAGCGCTCCGGCTGTGTGTGCGCACGCGTTACACGCGGGTAGGCTGGTGGTGGGGAGGTCCGCGCCTCTAGTGCAGGGCGGAGTCCTCACGGAGGCGTGAAATTGGTTTGGAGCAAACACATTACGGAAAGCAATTACCAGGGAGAGGTTCTGGGCCCGCGGGACCCACAGCCAGGAGGCTGGGGAGGAGGCTCCGTGGCTTGTGAGAGCGTCCGGATGTCTAACCCCAGAGAAAAGCGCCCCGACACTGCCCTGCTAAGGGGGCAGGCGTGCAAGGGCCCGAGGCCTCTCATTCTGGGTACTGCACGCGTGCACCTTCTTTTACACGCCACGCGGCCCGGGCACAGTGGCTGTGACAGACCCTGGGCTGGGGAGGCGCTGCTGCGGGCTTTCCCGCGCCCTCTGGCCTCTCCGGCCAGCCCGCCCTCACCCCTGCTCCGGTCAGTGGCACCCTCCAGCTTCCCCTCCCCCCTCGCCCCTGCTCCCGGTCGTCCGCGCCCTCTGGCCTCCTCCCCACAGACCCCCTGCCCTCGTCCCTGCTCCGGTCAGTGGCGCCCTTACTGCCGACCACGCGGGCTTCTTGGTCCAGACGGAAACTTCACTCGGGCCGGGCCGGGCTTGCTCCCAGCTGCGACCCCAGTGCCCAGGCCTGGTCACCGGGAACCCGGCTGGACGCCCTGGATGGGGCGCACGGGCTTCCCGCCAGAGCGCCAGACCGGGTCCCAGGGAGGCTGGCGCTGGACAAGGCCCCCCACAGGCCGGTGGCCGCCCCCCGCCGCGGCTCCCCCGAAATACCGGCAAGCGGAATCCCAGAGCCTCGGGGCCAGGCCCGGGCGGGCCCAGTCGAGGACACAGCCTGGGACACGGACTCAGCCCGTCCACGCGCAGCCCCGTGCCACTTCCCTCTGGCCCCGCCTCAGTCGCCGACCCAGGGGCCCCTTCTCTCTGGGGGCCCCAGGGGCGCTTGTCAGGCCCGCAGTCACGCCAGGCGCTTCCCTCGTGGGTCAGGCTGCGACGGACGGCCCCTCGGGGAACCCACCTGAGACCAGCGCCCTTGGGCCTGGGCCGCCCGGGACGGCGGCAGGGGGCGCTGATGGGAGCGGGGCGCCCCAATACTGTGGGAGCGCCCCAGGAACTTCTGCCCGGGGAGGACGCAGAGAGCAAGCCCAGGACGGCGGAGAGGAAGCGCAGGGTC
>PVHY01031905.1:0-12284 GCA_004024945.1 Uropsilus gracilis | reverse complement strand
TTTGGATGTGGGCTATTCTTACTGGTGTAAGGTGGTATCTCATTGTGGTTTTGATTTGCATTTCTCTTATTACTAGCGAAGTTGAGCAGTTTTTCATGTGCCTGTTGGCCATTTGTATTTCCTCTTTGGAAAAGTGTCTTTTTAGTTCTTCTCCCCATTTTTTGATTGGGCTTTTTGTTTTGCATTTGTTTAGTTGTGTAGAAAAACCACTTTTAGTTTCTTGTTTTTGGTTCCCTTAAATTGGTCTCTACTTCTTACTATTCCCTTTTTTCTGCTTACTTTGGATTGAATTTGGTCATCTTTATCCAGTTTCCTAAGGTGGAAACTTAGTTAACTGATTTCAGAGCTTTTTCTTTTCTAATAAATGCATCCAAATGCTATAAATTTCCCCCAAACACCCTAATTGCATTTAGTTAAATGTTTAAATTCACTGCTGCTTCACATGATGGAACTGACTTTTCCAATACCTACAATCTTTGGGGGACTAAATAAATTCTTTCCAATTAATTCCTTGATTTTAATCAGTAGGAATCCAATGACCCTAATTAATGAGTTGAGTAAGTTTTCTGTTAGCAGAGAGGCCTGCGTGGGACCTGGGAGACTTTAGTGGCCCTTAAGTATTTGGGATCCCAGGTTTTCCTTCCTAAGGCTCAAGGCAGGTTCCAAGCCCATTTTCCTAACTACTGACAACTTCTTAAGCAATTCTACCCCTACAGTGGCTGATAGCACCCCACAGGCACAGTGTGATGACCCCAGTCATATGTTATATATTTTTAAAATTTATTTTATTTAGCTGGGCACGGTGGCACGTGCCCGCAATCCATGTGTGCTGGGAGGCTGGGGTCAGGGATTTCTTGAGTCCGTGGGTTTGAGACTACCCCGGGGCAACATAGCAAGACCTAGTCTCTAAAAAATAGCCGGGTGTGGTGGAACGTGCCTGTAATCCCAGCTACCTGGGAGGCTGAGGCTAGGGATCACTTGTGTCCATGGGTTCCAGACTACCCTGGGTAACATAGTGAGACCTTGTATCAAAAAAATAAATAAATAAAATAAAATTTATTTTATTTACTTAAATTTTTGGAAGGAGAGGTCCTTGGTGATTTCCTGAACCTTCTGTGAAGTGTCTCAAATAATATGTCATTTCTAATTGGTGAGGGGTGGGGAGGTGCAATAAATGAATTTTTGGTATTCCTAGTTAAGTACAAGAAGTTGACCTGAAATATTTTCTACTAAAAAAAAAAAAAGTACCTAGTAGAATTCCATTTTTATAAAAACAATGTCTCTTAATATTCATCTTTTCATCCATGTGTATGGAAAGACAGAGAGTTTATATTCATCTGCTTTTAACTATGGTTATTTCTGCAGAACGGAACTGGGAAGGATTGATAGGGAGCCTGTTATATTTATTAAGAGATTTTTCTGAAACAATAACAGAAGAGGGAAAATAAACAGGCTGGATGTAATATTAAGATGTTAACAGTGGCTGGTTTGGGATCACAGGAATAGATTTTTATTCTTTTGTGTGAAATTACTTTTAAACTTCAACAAAACAACGGCTTGGCATTCATCAAAGAAAAGGTTTCAGCATGGTTGATGGTGCCATGTGCACCATCAACCTCACTGTCTCAGTCTGCCTGGGAAAAGGCAACCGGAAAGAGAGAATGTGATCACACCACCGACCACAACGATCCTTCTCTGAAGGAGAGTTCCAGTGCCAGGAACACCATGGAAGCGTTCTTTATGGAAAACCAGATGACCGAGGAAGTGGTGCTGCACTGGATCAGGTGGTCATTTTACAATGACTACCTCCAAGGGGAGAACCTACCTCTGCTGCTTGTAACTCAGAAGAGCTGAGTTAGACTGTGTTTTTCAGAGCTGGTTGCTGTGCCACCAAGCAGCAATTAGCCTTCAGCTCCTCTTTCCCCTCAAACATCAAAATCATCTAACCAAAACCCACCCAGGCTAACTCCTAGAATTAAAACTTGGAGAAAACATCCAGGAGTGAAAACAAAACGGAGAAGTGAAGTATGTATAACACCTTCTCTAAAATACCTCTTTTCCCTTGCTAATTTACCACACAAAGATGCTTGGCACAGCTGTTTCTGCTCTAGATCCTAGAGCCTAGGAATTTGATTCCTAGCGCTGCACTCAATTTTACATTTCATTACAACTAAATCATTTAGAGACACCTTTAAATTCTTTCTGATGGAAATGTACCTGTAAGATACCATCATCACCTGCCTCCATTTCTCTAATTCAAATGTTAGCATCATTTTCAATTTCTCTCTTTCTTCTTCAATAGATCACCCCATTTCCTCTTTACATTCTATCTTTACACATTACCTTTCCCTGATTTCAATAACCCTGGAGCAGGTCTTGGATGCCTGGTTGGAACAACTGTGTCTTATAAATCTTCCTTCCCGTTCGGATTGTTTTCATTTCTCCACAAAGCAATACGAATTATCTTCCCCCAACAGCTGTTTTCAGTAATAAGAAAGCTAAATTCTGTGACTAAGCTAAATATGCCTCTGTTCTCCAGTATCTACAATGGTTCTTAGCTGCTAGTTGTAACAAAGTGAAATTTCCAAGTAGTGATTATTATGTCCTGTATAAACTGTGCTGAGTACACTAACTATCTGCCCACAATTTCTACATATTCAAACTTATATTCTCTATTCCATGTAGTAGACAACCATGTGTTACTATGATGAATTCATCTCTTATTTGCATTTTTCCCTACTATACTAGGGACTCTCTTGTTTTCTAGACCTAGTCTCCACTTCTTTCTTAATAGATTCTACAACTTTCATCTGGGTCCACGACTGCCCAGTAGAAAGACTCCATCTGTCAGCCTCCTTTGCAGCTAGAAGACTTCATGTAAGTGCAATCAATATTTAAGTCAAAATGTTATAAGCAATTTCAATAAATGGCCTTCAAAAGAAAAGGCATTCATATTTTCAATTTATTTCCTACTGGTTAGGATACAGATGTGATGGCTGGAGCTCAAGCAGCTAGCTTAGATCATGAGGTAGAATCACATACTGGTGGTGAATTTGGTGGAGCAACAAGACAGAAAGAACCCTGGGTATTAACATCATGAAGAGTCATGCAAGTGTGAGAATGCCTAAATCTGGACTATTTTTGTTTTATTTTATTTTTAATGTATTTATTATATATTTATTCTATTTTACATCATTATCCACTCCAGGGTTCTCCCATCACCTTATCACCCATGAACCATCCATCATCTTAGTCTTTGTGCCTATTTTAGAAGAGGAAAATTCTATCATGTTAAAACCATGATCATTTTTATGGTCTCTAATACTATTACTATGGGCATGATAAATTCTAACTAATCTGTTCATCTCTAAGTTTTCATTTGCTTCTTTTCCTGTCCCACTAAGAATGACCCAATTTATTTTCCTATATTCCACTCCTCCCCCGCCCCGACATCACATCATCAGAGAACTCTTTCTTTAAAACTCTTTCTTTAAAAAAGCTTCAGATTCAAGTGCTACATGAAAAGGTTAATATACTACGCCTACCTAATCCAATTACTGTTTTGATACAAACATACACCTCTAAATATCTAGTATGCATGTGCGTAAATGGTAATGGAGATGCAGTGGCATGCATCTGTAATCCCAGCTACCTGGGAGGCTGAGGCTAAGGATCACTTGAGTCTGCGAGTTCAAGACTACCCTGGGCTATAATATAGCGAGACCTAGTCTCTAAAATGAAATAATGTAACAGATTTTTAACAAATTTACATTCATTGTAACCACTTAAAATAATACTCTGACAACAGATTCACTTCAGTGACAACATCACTGACCAGAATTCTTTTTAACATCTTGACGCAAACTTGAAAGCTCATCACTAGATAGAATCTTTCAAAAGCAGAAATACACCCCCTGTGCTTAGAAAAGAGTCTGGCTCGCAGTCAGTCAGTACTCAGTATTATGTCTGTAGTATTAAGAAACTGCAGCGAATCTTCATTTGAAAGCAGATTTTTTTCAAAGCAGCCACAAGTCATTCAGGGCTCAGTCCAGTCAGGCATGTCACAAAACTAGAGACTATGGTTTTGGATTGCTTGGAAAGCACAGCCTAGAAAGCAGTACACTAAATTTTCTTGTATGAATCATAAAAATGGCTGCGTTGAGCTACTCTTGCAACCATTTAAGGATGTGTTTTTCCCACTCTCAGCTAAGCCTGCCATGCTCATTCCAACTTCAGGGCACTTGCACCTGCTATTCCTCTGCCTGGAACAGCACAGGTCAACCTGCATTGGTCCCTCATTCACTCAGGTCTCTAAGTATTCACCTTCCGCCAAGAAGCCTTCCCTCTCTTGCCCCTAAAATAAAGCCTTATTACGGCTCTTTGTCCCCTGATTCTGCCTCCTGTCTCTTTACAGACCTTGTCATTATGTGACACAGTATTTTAAATCTACTTTGTTTATGTGTGTTTCATATATCTGTCTCTGTCACTACAATATCTGCTCCAAGATGAAAGAGATTTTGATTTATTCACTGTTGTAGCTCCAAATTGTTGCTAGATTGCCAGATTTCAAATAATCAGTGCTGTAGCTATACACAGTATGGTGAAGACAGAAAAAAACAGAGGGAGGAACAGAAAGAAATGTAACAGAAAAGTTGCAAAAGCGGTGAGGAAACTCTGAGTCATCTTGGTTATTTTACTGTTAGCCCTCTCACATCAGTTTGAATTTAAGGCTTCCAGGAGGGAATTTCAGGATGGGTCTTTCTTTTGGAGATTTAGTTCCAAGGGTAAGGATATAGGGGAGAAGGTATGGGGAAGAGGATGTGGGAGGGGTATTTATTATTAGAATAACAAAGGCACCCTTTCTCATCTTTCATCTCCCCAAGGGCAAGTGCTAACTGCATGACCTCTGAGAACCAACAGAGGAACTGGGACAGCAGGGTTAATTTGTGTTGGTGTTACTATTAACATTTTTTAAATGTCCATGCTCAGCTAATGTCCATATTGTAGCTAGCGGTCACCCCTGATCAACCATCTCCTTATATAGGATCTATTTTTCCTGCTGGACGTACCTCCAATAAAGCTTCATTTTTAAATTACGCACGCTAAGAGATGAATGACAGTAGCTAATAATAGACAAATATAACAAACAATATACTCTAATAAACGTTATGTAAATGTGGTCTTTCTTGTGCTCAGAATATCTTGTTGCGCGTATTTTCGGACTCTGGTTGACCGCAGGTTAACAAAAACCACAGAAAGCAAGCTGTGAACAAGGGGACCACTGTACCTGCAGGATCTTGCTTCACAGATGCACACGAGAAAGCGGGGAGGGAACCTCTAAGAACACTCACAAGTATACGCTACCCAACCATGACCTTCGTGACTTACGGCACCAAGTTTAGGGAAGTCACATTTCATTCATACACAGCTGAAAATTAATTCAGTGCTTGAACACAGTTTTCAGCAAGCTTGGACTAGAGGACTTAGGACATGGTGACAGTCCCTGATGCCACAGCAAATTTCTCAGGAAAAATACTCCCTGCAAGCAAATGTTTCAAAACAGACAAATGATTCTAAAGTTGTGGTATATTTACACAGTGGGATATTATTCCACAATCAAAATAGACAAACTGATGTCATTTGGGACAGCATGGATGGAACGAGAAGGAATCATGCTAGTGGAAATAGGCTAGCCAGAAAAAGACAAACCAAATGGTCTCACTTATATGTGGGATATAAGGAAAACCAACAAAAGGACAAGAAAGGTGAAAACTAATAAACTGACAACAGAACTAAAGCACGGCAGGGCAGGGGGGATGGGATCAGGGGAGGGATGAGCACAAGAGATCAAGATGATGGTTCCTGGGTGAGATGGGGTGGGAGAACCTTGGGGTACACAATGATGTAGAAAGGTATATATGTAATCAACAAAATTAAAATTAAAAAAAATCCTTTTTCTTACTGATTGCTGTAATTTATGAACTATAATTATAAGTAAGTCTTCCACCTTTTTTTTAAAGAAAGGCCAGATGTCGAGATGCAAAGTTGTAGGACTGGGTTATATCACACAAGGTATTATCCTAGAAGAGTGTTAGAGCACTGTTAGAATTTTGATGAACATTCTAGAAAAAATGTCAATTTCCTGACTTGTTGGAATCCCACGCAAAGGTACATGCACCCCGACCCCGATCTCAGACAACACGTTCCCTTTACATTTCAGCTCCTATTAAAATCTCAACCCTGAACCACGACGCCCAGTAATCACTAGCTTAATACCTTCTAAGCCCAGAAACATATCATTCGAATCCCAGGTAACTGCAGTCAGAAAAGTCACAAATTTTCTACTGAATAACAACCTTCATCTTAGTTCGCCACCATGTCGAGCCTGATACGGCACCGGTTTTACATGTTAGTACTAAAACCTAATGCTTACTATCTGCTGCATTTTAGGCCATGTTCATTATACGCACTTTTATCACGTAGGCTCGAAACCTTCAGCAGCTTATACTTATTCTTGGAAGCAGGGATTTCCGGTGTGGGGGCAGAAGCACACGCGGTGGGCATATTTCCCGCAGCTGGTAATCTTTTGGGAAATGCCATAGAAGAGGAAGTCCTTCGCCGAGTCCGACACGCCACCTCCCTCTCCTTACACAGTAACTGTTCATCCATCAGCAGTGTGATGACTTGCTTGGATTTCTCCCGGACATAGTAACCTGAAAATACATCGGATTGTTTAGAAAAGAAAATATGCGAAGACTACAGTTCATTTTAATTCTAAGGAAAATCAGAACCAAATGAAAATGTGAGAAAGTGAAAACTCCTGGACGAATAAGGAGGGGAATCTAACTTCCATATGAATGATCAAGACACTTTTCAGAAATACAAATGGCCAATAGGCATATCAAAGAAATTCTCAACATTGCTAATAATCAGGGAAATGCAAATCAAAACCACAATGAGATATCTCACACCAGTAAGAATGGCCCATATTAAAAAAAACATGTGCAACATAAATGCTGGCATGGATGTGGAGAGTAAGAATGGCCCATATTTAAAAAAAACATGTGCAACATAAATGCTGGCATGGATGTGGAAAGAAAGGGACACTCTTACACTGCTGGTGGGAATGTAAACTGGTCCAGCCTCTATGGAAAGCTGTGTGGAGGATCCTCACACTACTGAAAATGGAACTCCCATTTGATCCAGCAATCCCACGACTGGGAATCTACCCAAAGGACACCAAAACACTCATTCATAAAGACACCTTTACTAGAATGTTTATTGCAGCACTATCTACAATAGCCAGGGTTATGGAAACAACTCAAATGTCCCAAAACAGATGAATGGGTCAGAAAGCTGTGGTCTATGTACACAATGGAATATTATTCGTCAATCAAAAAAAGACAAACTTAAGTCATTCGCAGCAACATGGATGGGACAAAAGGGAATCACGTTAGCAGAAATAAATCAGAAAGAAGAGATGGTCTCACTTATTTGAGGGATATAGGGAAAATAAACAAACGGACAAGAATAACTTAAAACTGTCAACAAAACTGAAGCACAGAGCAAGAGAGAAGGAGGAGGAAAAAATCCGGGGAGGGATGGGCACAAAAGATTAAGAAGGTTCACAGGTGATAAGGTGATGGGATAACCTCAGGGTAGACAATGATGTAAAATATATATGTATAATCAATTTTAAAAAATTATACATAAAAAATAAACATTACAAACCAACATTATATATATGTATATATATATATTATATATATTATATAATATATATATACTTCTTTTCTAATACTTCCAGGAGCAAATGAAAATAGGAACTCATGTCCTACACCGGCACTACATTTCCCTTTGTAAACATGCTACTGAATTTTCCTTTCAAGAGTAACACATATGATGCAATAACTCGGTCAAAGAGGAGGAAGGAATTAGAAGTACTGCCCGGGTATAGGACCATGACCTATAACTAAAGATTTGAATGATATGTGTAATATGATCAAATATGCAAAGCACATGCAAAATAAACCACTAAATGCACACGCAAAAGACGTAGAGATAGAAATACATGGAAGTTGGGCATGGTGGCACATGCCTATAATCCAAGTCACTGGGAGGCTGAGGCTAGGAATCCCTTGAGTCTGTGGATTCGCAACAACCCCAGGCAGCATAGCAAGACCTAGTCTCTATACGAAAATAATAATAATAATAATAATAATAATAATAATAATAATAATAATAATAATAATACATTGAGGGCTGGATGGCTAGGTGGATGGATAGAGAGGTGGATGGATGGACAGGCTGATGGCCAGCTGGTTGGGTGACAGCTGTGTTCTCATATCACTCTGTTACCTTGGAGGGTGCCTCTGGGCTGGGGCAAGAGGAGGGAGGCCATCAGGCTCTCTGCAGAATAACTTCCTTTCAGAACAGCCTGAAGCCATGCGCAGAGTGCTGACACCCCCCAACCCCCCCCCCCCACTCTTGACCACCCTGTCTCTCTAAGCCCACCAGGAGATCAGCTGGGTCTCAACTTCCTATTCATCCAAATACCATTGCAAGCATATTGTCTGAGGTCTCTCCAGCTAAGGCACAGATAGAAAGGTATATTCATTGAAATATATGGTGTTATTATTCTTGTGACTCTCATGACGAATGATAAAGGCAATCACTTACCTCTGCACATCTGGGGTCTAGCTCAGATGAGCAGCTCATCTCTCCCAAGCCACCTCCCAGAAGCAAACTGGGAAGTCCTTGAAGGTTCACTGCCATTTCCATCGTGGCCCCATGTGTGATGAATTAAGTGCTAATGTGTCCAACTGTAACTTACTAGTAGCAGAGGTAATGAGAAGTGGTCAAGCTCTGGGTGGACTCAGGTGAGGGGCTAGTGAAGTGCTCCACCGATCACTCTTTTCTTCAAGACTGACCTCACACTGCTATCTTTTCCATGATTATTTTACCTAATCTCACTTCTTAGTTATTTCTTACTTCCAAACCTTTTTTTACAACTGCTTCAAATCTAGTTATTTTGGACACTCTTAGTGCCCTTTGATTAGCCTGTAATCTGTAAACACCAAAGTATCCCACAGTACACTACCGCTCAGTGCCACATGACAGACGCCAACTTGATGGTTAGCCACTAGGAACAACACACCAAACACCACTTCTCACCTCGTGGCTGACGAGGCTTGGTTTAGGGGTATGTGTGTAAAAAACTCATTTTCCCATTGTTCACTTCACAAATTCGTCTTTCCACTTTCTCTCTCACTTGCTCTACTCTGATCACTCTGGCTACCTTATTGTACAATCCCATCCCCCTCTTGATCTCTTAGAATGATGAACTAGCTGCTGTTTCTGAAATAAACTTTTCATAAGGCTAGATCCCTGTTCCACCTAGTTTTCTATTCAAAACTCCTCTTTCTGCTCACCCCTCTATAATAGCCTTGAATAGCTAAAGCAATTTTGAATGAGAAATGGAAGTATATTATAAAGCAACAGTAATTTAAACAGTATAGCTGGAATAAAAATAGACACACTGATCAATGTGGCTAACTGAAAGCACAGAAATAAATCCAGGCACATATCTGCACCAAATTATGAAAAAAAAAAAAAAAAAAAAAAAAAAAAAAAAAAAAAAAAAAAAAAAAAAAAAAAAAAAAAAAAAAAAAAAAAAAAAAAAAAAAAAAAAAAAAAAAAAAAAAAAAAAAAAAAAAAAAAAAAAAAAAAAAAAAAAAAAAAAAAGAGTCATGACAATACTATGAAGAAAAGAAAATCTCTTTAACCAATGGTATTGGGGAAATCTGGACAGTGATATGTAAAAGAAAGAAGTTGGATCTCTAGTTCCAGTCACACACAAAAAAAGAAAAATGAATTAAGACTTGGCTATAAGACCTGAAACCATAAAGTATATAGAAGAAAACATAGGTAATACATTTTGTGACATTAATGATAAAAACATGGGGGGAGGGAAGTGGGAAGCAATCCCTATGACCAAACAAAAATAAAACTGAGATTAAAGCAAATTAAAAATCACTTACACTTACATATGTATAATATATATTATGTATATAGCCATATAAGTGATCTTTAATTTGCTTTATATATATATATAATAGGATTAAAAAGATCATCTACTGAATGGAAGGAGATAGTTACATATCACACAACCAACAGGAGTTAATGTCCAAGGCACACAAAGAAATCATCTAACTGAACAACAACAACAAAAACAATGTAATTAAAAAGAGGGCAGAAAACCCATATAGACGTTTCCAAAGACAAGTGGCCACAGATATGCAAACATGCTCATCACCACTTCTAACAAGAAATCTAAACCACCTTCAGGCGTCATCCCACACCTGTGAGAACGGAACACATCAAAAAAGAATCTTTCTAACAAGCAGCTCTGGAGAGGCTGTGGGGCCCTATACGGGGGGTGATGATACAAATGAAAACGGAGCAGCCATTTTGGAAAGCAGTTTGGACTTTTCTTTAAAAAGCTGTAAGTAGAAGTCCGGGTGACCTGCAGCTGGATGCCCATCTTAAGAACAAGAGAGCATCCACTTAAAAAATGATATGCTAAGGGGGAAGGAGGGTAAAATGGGGGGAGGAAAGAAGAGCACATTAAGATGGCTCACAGGTGATAAGGTGAGGGGAGAAGACAATGATGTAATAGATATATATGTACAATCAAAAAAATTATTAAAAAAAACCAGTATTTATATGTGATTAGATATTATAACTATATATGTATAACACATTGGTACACACACTCAAAAACATATTTTAACTTTATGTATAGAAAAAGAAGACTAAAACAAAATAATAATATCACAACTCTTGTTTATGGAACTATGGATACCTTTTTTCTTTCATGACTCCTCAGTATTTGGCAGTATATCCATAATTAATACGAATTACTCTTAATAAAAGATATACTTACTAAAATTTAAAATGGAAATTATTTAATCACTAATTCTTAGATATTGTATTCAAAGCAAAGTGGTTGTCCCATCTTTTTGGTTTAACTCCTGTCATAGAATTTCTGAAGTACTTTGAGGAGGAATATTCTAAGAGAAAAGTTCTTTTGCTGGAAACTGAAAAGAAAAAGTCAAAATCCAAAGGGTGTTTATGAAGAAATGAAAAACGAATAAATCATCTGAATACAGAACAGATAGAAAAAAATTTTTTTAAAGAAAAGTGTATTTTAAATTCTATTGTTAGAACAATGGTCATATTAAATACCTTTTGGTTATGGACTTTAAAAAAAAAGTAATACTGTGGATCCAAAATCTGATTTTAAAAGTCTTAAATATATAGAAATGAAATCTTTGGAAAAGAGATAAAGGGATCTAGGGGGAAAAATCTATTAACATGGAGTATGTACGTATCAATTTATGAATATTTCCATCTAATCTAGCAGATTTTATCTGAACCTTTTTTCTAAGACCAAGGACCAAATGTTTTCTACAAAAACGTCCCTATATTTTGATCCCTTTATAATAATCTGGGAGATATTCAATTGCAAAAATTAAAAAAATCCTCTGATATTTTATAACTAGAAAAAAAATATATAAACTCCACAACATTCACTGCAGCATTATTGACAATAACCTAAGGCATGGAAGCAACCTGAGTGCCGACTGATGGATGACTGGCTAAAGAGGATACTCCTCAGCCTTATGGAAAGATGAAATGCTGCCATTTGCAGCAAAATGGAAAGACCTTGAGGGGATTATGTGAAGCAAAATTAACCAGAAAGATAAATAAAATAATACAATAAAATTGGAATAAATCCCCCCAAAATAGCTCTACTCCATCCCTTGATTCCTTTATTCCGCTTTTTCATCTCAGCATTTATCTCCACCTAATATCTTATGATATATTTAGGTTTCCTTGTTGTCAGAAAATCTCACTCACCCAGTATTTTCCGTGTCTAGAATAGCAGTTGTTTAATAAATATTTACGGAGTGAATAAACTGGTCAAGGACCAGATTTCTTTTTGACTGATGCAAAGGGAATAAGCTGCATGAAAGATAATGAGGCTCATTTACAATCAGCTACCTGAGAAAATGGCTTGGCATGAAATCATTTCTTGCAATACCCCTCACTAGAAAAGGCTAGAGCTGGAACTTACAGGAAGATGTGGAGTCTGCGAGGAGCAGTGGGACCTGCAGGTATACAGAGCCGAAAGCCCAGCTACAGTGCCAAGGGACTTCTCCCTGACTCCAGGGTCCCCAGGAGTAGGGGGAGGGGGGAGGGGAAGGGGGAAGGGTCGGGGA
>PVHY01031904.1:0-12265 GCA_004024945.1 Uropsilus gracilis | reverse complement strand
GGTGAAGCTGATGTCAGCAGTATTAGTGTCCGAGTGGTTGGTTCCAGAAACAAAGGAGAAGTGGCCAGTTCTGCAAGTTCTTGCCTTTCAGGGGGAGACCACATTGAAACACAGACACAGCACACCAGCGTTGGGTTCCAATAAATTGGAGGCGGGAGCAAGAACCCAGTTCCTCAATCTACCTAGCACCTTTGCTATTAGGAAGCATCAAAAACAGAAAAAAATCTAAGGTCCACTTCTAAGATATCACTCTGAAAATGAACCCCAATCCTGGTTCTAAGTAGTCTGTAATGAGGGGGTCAGCATTTTTTATAGTCAGTTTGGAAACTGCTAGAACAGATGATCTATGAATCTAGATGGGGACTAGAGAGTAAACACAGACTGTGAATCATTCAGCAAGGCCTTAAACAAGGGGTGACAACTAAGTGAACATAAACCTAGGGAACAGTAAAGAGCAAGCTCACTTGCCTGAAGTCATACCAACAAATGTGAACTGAACAAGAAAACGAGGAGGGAGCAGGACTCTTAAGAGCACTGACAGGCAGCCGCCTTGGGAAAAGAAGTCCCTTTGAAAAGGCCACAGTCATTTTTAGAGGCATGCCTTCTCTGGGGCCTCAGAAATGCAGCCTGCAATCTCAGTCATTTTTCCAATTTGATAAGAAGCAATATGTTTTTTTCCGTTTCTTCAAGTGTGTTCTTTCTTCCTCCATGTAGAGACTCTGAAAGGAGCCTGACTTGGCTTGTCCTGACAGGGGCAGGCAAGGACGGGAAATAAAGGCACTGACTGGAGAAACTGGGAAGAATTGAGGCTTGCTCCAGCTTCTGGCCCCAGTCTCTCCCTCACAGCTCCCCCTGCCCCAACCTGGGGAACCCAAGGTACCAGGACAGCAGGGCCCATTCTCCTCAGGAGATCAAGCCCCAAATTTAAAACTTAAAATTGTAAGTTCTAGGCTGGGCATGGTGGCACATGCCTGTAAGTGGCAGCCTAGGAAGCCGCGGCTGGGGCCAGGGATTGCGGTTCGAGTCCCACCGGGGGGCACGTAGCAAGACCTAGTACCAAAAAAAATAGCTGGGTGTGGTGGCACGCGCCTGGGGATTGCTTGAGTCCGTGGTACCCTGGGCAACGTGAGCCTGAGGTTCCACAGGCAAAAATAGTGAGACCTAGTCACCAAAAAAAAAAATTGTAAGTTCTAAAATGACATCACCTTCCAATCATGTGCAAATGACTGATGTATCCTCAGAGTTAGTTCAACTCAAAACAAGTTTTGATACAGAAAGGACCAGTGAACTGCTAAGGAAAAAAAAAGGGTTAACGGACTCAGAGATTTGTGACTGGTGGCTGTATAATGTCGAGGTCCTTCTAGTAAATGGAGCGAGAATCCCAAAGACCAACAGTGATGGCTGGGAACGGCATTTTTCTACTTACTCCATCCCGACTCGAGCACAGCTGGTTGCTGAAGTGAGGAAAAGTAACACGCTATCTCTAATTAAATTGGTGAATGAGACTTGTTTCTCGAGTCCTCTCATCGGGGAAAATATCTGCCCTCACATTTCTTCTACACATGCTTGACTTTCCCTGGAGTCTCCCCCTCCTGCCCCCAACCCTACGAATGAAGACATCGACTCCTTACTTCTCTCCTGAGTAGATGCGGGCTCTCCGAGTGAGGGTGTAGGTTTTGGTGTTGGCTCCTTTCCGGAGAGGGTCGTCCAGGGGTGACTGGCAGGGTGGCTCCTCCAGTGGGTTCCAGTAGCTCTGCTCGCACATACCCCGCAAAAGGATCTCCGCCAACTGCCTGGCTATTGTCTGGGAACACACAGGAGCAAAGGTAGGGCCATGAATCTACTTCATGTCACTCATTCATTCATGCATGCATTCACTCAGTACCTATTTTTCGGTCACCACTTTGTGCCAGGCACTATTTTAATACTCATAATTAAAAATTTGTTTAATTCTATGATGAAAATGATATCAATGACAAAAAAGAAGCTATGATACAATAAAAGGTGTGAACACAGACTAAAATGTCATGCCCTGTAAATGTTATCCCCCAGGGACTCTAAATTTTTACTTCAGTTCTTCCCTAAGAACTCACAGAAACAGGTAAACTTCAGCTATTTTCACCTCACCTTCAGACTGAGCCTGACCAAGCCCCATTTTGGCAAAAAGCCAGTACTCAACCTATATGTTATTGTGCCTAAATGAATCATTTTGTTGACACTAACATGATGTCCAGTGTAGATTTTTAGCATGTCTTTCTTCGTAGAATCAAGGGTCAGTCTTAGTTAGCTCCACCCCAAGACTCAGCATCTGCATGCCTGTTCCCAAGCCCCCCCTGTGCCACCCCTGGCCTTCCCACTATAGCAACAACATGGCAATAACCTAAGGGCCAACTAATGGAGGCTGGGGGGTCTGTCTACACAATGGATACTATTCATCTAAATGAGAAGATGAAATGCTCCCATTTATAGCAAAATGAAGGAAGCTTAAGGAAACGATGGGTAGTAAAGCAAGCAGAAAGATAAAAGACAAATATCAGCTGTTTTCTTATATGTAAATAAAGCAAGGACTCACAGCAGATGAGTTGATATGTCAAAATAGGACATTCATGACCAAATGAAGTGAGGTCTCTAAGTTTTGAGGAGGGGTGGGTAGAAGGTCAAAGGGGCATAAGGGGATGGTGGTAGCAAGAAAGGGCAAAAAAAGAAGTTTTGTGAACAATCTGAAGTCCATCCAATTGCATACATGCATGCACGCACACATGTGCACACACTTCTTTTTCATCAAACAGATTCAGTATAGCAATAAACAAAATAACAACAACCACAAAAGGGCAGTGTAACTAACAAAAAGAATCCAAAAGGCAGAAATGGAGCAATGGTAGGCACTGAGCAAGAAAGACCTTTTCTCCAAAGCTAAGCAGTATCTCCTTTCACACTGTGAAAACCCAGGGTACCTTGCCTTGACTCCCAAGTGAGACCACTCCACCATGTTTTCAAACTCTTTGTAGACCAAAGACAGAACATACATGACACATGTACCAAGGACAGAACATGTATGACATATGTGTGATGATGCACTGTTCGTTCATACCATCTAACCAAAAGTATTTTGTTGATGGTTGGTGTCATTTCGTTTGTATCATCATCTTTCAAGTGACAAAAAAACACCTCTGGAGAGAGGAGCCCTGCCTTCCAGAGTGATCTACGCTACCTCATGATCATCTCAAGGAGGCAAAATAAAACTTTAACCAGTTTTCCCACAAGGTTTCTGCAGCACAGAGAATGTGTCTTTAAAGACACAGAGAATGAAGGCTGATTTTCCCTGAGAATGAAGTTTTGAAAGAAATTACATTTCAGGAGGAAACTTTGCTAGGCTTTCATCCATGTGAAATCTCTTAAAACACCACAAGGAAACTTAAATGCAACCAAATCACTAGCTTCGTGGTTTTTGATAACCACTGGGTAAAGGCAAATTTTCTCAATTATTCCCAAGTAAGACCCACTGGCTTAAATGTCTATAAAAATGTGAAATTAAATGCACTCCTATCACCCCCAACTGAGTCATCTGTAAAGATCTCATAAGAACACAATTTTCAGGACCTAAACAGTTCCTAAACTGTTTTCCTAAACCTTCCATTATAGCGTCATTTTGATCTCATTGCAGTCATATAAGCTAATGACTGCTGCTGGAAGCCCCGATTGGCAAAAATAACCTCCACTCACTACAACTGAGGGAAAAAATGTTAAAGGAAAAAAAAATGAACAAAAAGCTTCACTTTCTGGCTGTATTTGTCAGGTTATGGGAAAGATCCCACAGCTGTAAAAATCTCTGCCCTAAATAGTTTGTCCACTACTAGACAGCTCATTCTAGGTTTCATTTTCCCTCCAGGTATTAACTTTCCAGACAGTTTTCAAAGAAGGTTTGATGTGGGGGCAGATTTTGAAAGACCTGACCTTGTCAGCACACAACCAATTAGGATGGATGTTTGGTTGTGTTCATTGAAAGCTCAAATGAAGTTCAGGAAAGGAGACTAAAAGTGAGAAATCATCAACAAGATGACCAGTCTCTCTCATGGCTTTTATTTTTCATACTTGGATTTTTTCCAACTTACAGTTTAAAGATCTAAAAATTAGGGGCAGCTATGAAGCAAACTCAGAATCAGAGGAAAGAAAGGAAGGAAGTGGGCCTGAAAGAAGGACTTTCATGAACAAACTTGTCATTGAACTCCCTTGTCTATCCATGTTTTTTAATTGCGGTATAATTCAAATACTACAAAATCCACCATTTTAACTACACTTCAGTATGCAATGTAGTGGTACTCAGTACATTTACAATGTCATACACCCTTCACTATAATCCAGCTCCAAAATATTTCCTAACAAAAAATCCCACAACCACTATGTAGCAAATTTCCATTCCCCCTCCTTCCAGACAACTAATTTGATTTCTGTATAGAAATCTAATTTGCCTATTTTGGACATTACATATATAAATGGAATCCTAGAACACGTGACCTTTTGGGTCCAGCTTCTTCCATTTAGCATTACAACTGCATGTTACATCCATGTGGAAGTGTGTGCCAGTGTTCAGTTTCTGCTTATGGCTGAATAATATTCCATCACATGAATAAACTGCATCTGGTTTCTCCAGTCATAGGTTGATAGCCATTTGGATGGTTTCTACATTTTTGCCTGGCAAATGGTGCAGCTATAAACATTCATATGCGAGCTTTTGTTTGAAAACCTACTTTCAGTTCTTTGGCTTAGGAAGGAGGAGTGGGGTGGCTATCAGAGTACTTTTAAATCCTCCACTGTGGTATTACACAAGACTGATGTTGACGGTACAACTTTTCCATCTCATAAAAGTACCACGAATTTGCAATTACCAGCGAATCTGGAAAGAACCATGTGGTTTCTCAGGTTGATGGAAACTGCCTTATGAATGGTGTTAGCTGGAAACACTTTCTGACATCCAGGGCAAACCAGACAGCAATGAGTAAGACCCAGGAGCCAGGCTGAACAAGCATTGTGGAAACTAGGAAATGCAGGGGCTGCCTCACACACACTCCACTAGCACTTCTGAGGTCAGGCTCAGGAGAATTATCTGATGTACACCTTTAGTCAAGCACTGGAGGATTTAGAAATCTTTTAACTTTTGGGTCACCTGAAGACCACCACGTAGGAACAAAGGTATACTTCACCTCAGGGAGAAACTCACCTACTGCTAATACTGACCAGCAAACAGCTGAAGGCTTGTGAAAGAAAGATGGGCTTTCTTTAGAAGCATCTCCACTGTGCTGCTCAGAAAAAGAAATAAAACTGAAGAAACCTCCCTCTCTTCCTAAGCTATCTCTACGCAGAATCCTACCTCACTGGGTTTTCAAAAGGTAAAACACATTGATTTTAAAATTATAAACCTTAGACAATAATGAAACTTATCTCTAATTCGGAAAATAATGCTGAACTAAGTCACAACGGATTCCCATGGAGGGTTCGATGCACTTGCACACCTTTTGATGGTGGAAAAACATTCATTTCCCTAATGAAATATAAATGTTTTTGAGAATCAACAATGGGAACAAACGATCCATATTTAAGCAATTTCCAAAGACTAGCTTTTAAAATGTGTTTTTGAAACAATTACAAAAACACTTGCCAATATAATCAGTCATTTTCATTGTGCTTCCAAAGCTTGGAAGAAGCTGTTTATACCGACCAGTTGAGAAGTTATATAAAATGTTGGGAGCAATTCAGTTTGAGAGAAAAGAAATTTGGTAATGATATATATTTATATATTTTAATGGGCTTTTTTTCCCCCTTTAAAAGACTCTTCAAGTCAAAATGGCTGAGCTTCTCAAGGCACCTATAAATCACACCAACATATAACTCAATATTGAAGACCAAGAGAGTTCTTGATGGTGGTGCTGGTGGTATGTGTGCGTGTGTGTGTGTGTGTGTGTGAGAGAGAGAGAGAGAGAAAGAGAGAGAGAAAGAGAGAGAAAGAGAGAGAGAGAGAGAAAGAGAGAGAGAGAAAGAGAGAGAGAAAGAGAGAGAAAGAGAGAGAGAGAGAAGTTGCTATCTTACCCTCAGGGTTCTGGGAAAGCCTGTGGCTCAGCACACTGAGCCGTGAGCTCTATGCCTACATCCTAAAACTCTACACATGCCCAAAAGTAAGACAAGGCTTCGTTTCCACAGCAGCAGTCTCAGCCCTGCCCTGCCCCACCAATTCCTGTCTCACACATTTGAAGGAAATGAGGACAGGGAGGACAGCATGGATAACAAAAGACAAAAGGAACTTTGATCCCAATTGGGGCATTTGCTTAGCTCCAGGCACCAGACTTTCACATTCAAGGACTGTGGTTCTGAAGGGTGAGATGCCCAGGTTTAGTTAAAGAACCATCACCACCACCCCCAGACAGGAAGGTGAAAGGATTAAAAGGGAAAAGAGAATTTATGCCAACTGGAGAACCAAGTTATTAATCAACCAGAGCATTTATCAGCTTCTGCATATCTCACTTTTCAGTTTTATCATCACCAACGTAATTAGTCAAACATCTAGGGATGCCTAGATGGGATGCCTAGGGATGCCTTCAGTGGGTTTTGGTATGAATCATTAGCGCACAGCTGACCCCATCACCGCACTGGCACCTGGGAGGGCTTCTGGTCTATCTACTCAACAGGCTACCTGTCACCTCTCAAAAGAAGCAGCACCACCTACCAATGAGCACATGAAAAGATGCCCAACATCAACAAAACCACAATGAGACAGCACTTCATACCCACTAGGGCAGCCTTAACTGAAAAGACGGACACTAACAAGTGTTGTGGAGAAACTAGAACCCCCATCGCTGTGCTGAGAATATTAAACAAGGCACACAATCTGGAACAGCCTGGAAACACCTCCAGGAGCTCAAGGCTGTTACCATAGGATCCTGCAGTTCCACACCTGGGTAAAGACCCAAGAAAAGTGACATCTACGTCCACATAAAAACCTGCACATGGATGTTCATAGCAGCATTTGTAGCAGCCAAAATGCGGAAACCATCCAGATGTCACCCCTTAACCAGTGAGTGGATACAGAGAATGCATTATGTGGACACAATGAAATGCGATCTGGTAATGAAAAGGAATGGAGGAAGGACATCTGCCACAACCTGGATGAACCACAATGCTGAGTGGAAGAAGCCAGTCCCCGGACCATCACATATTCTAGGGTTCCATTTAGGGGAAGTGTCCCAAACAGCCAAATCCATGGAATCGGAAAGCAAATTAGCAGTAGCCAGAGGCTGGGGGGGCAAGAGATGGACCTCTAACAGATATGGAGTTCCTTTGGGGGGTCTGAAAACGTCCTAAAATTAAATATGGGTACAGCTGAATGACTATGTGACTACGCTGAGAAACACTGGCTCTACACAGGGGACCTGTATGGCACGTGAATCCTCTTTCAGGAAAGTGCACATATGCTGATACACGAGAGAGAGAAAGCATGTGCCCTGCAGCCTCAGTCAAGCTGTCAGTCACTTACCATCCGTAGGTTTTGAGTTGTTCTCGTTTCTACAGCTCTGAGGATCTCTCTGAATCTCCCAACTCCTCTTGTCAAGTTCCTGTGCGAATACAGAATTTGACAGGGTTTCCATCTGGCATGTGTTAATATTAAATATTTTATACACAAACTTCAATGCATTTTGTCTACAGAAAAGCTGTTGGCTAGACTTTAAGCAAACTATTATTCTGCACAAGCCTGTCCATCTTTGTTCAAGTCTGAAACAAACCTGACCCAGAATCAATGCTTTCACAGGCTCAGAGGTGCTCTGGTGATGAAAGTTTCTCAAGAAAATAAAAGTCTGGAAATTAGTTTTGAGGCAGGAAGGGAGGGAGGGAGGGAGGGAGGGAGAGTCAGCCAAACAACTGTTCAAGGGCCCATCTCGAAGCTTCCAGGACCCTATAGTTTTCCTGCTCCCCTGAGCACAACTGAAAGCTGTCATTTCACTGAAAAGGTGGAGGAGGCAGCAAAGGACAGGAACACAGGGACGGCAACAAGGCACCCTCGGCCCAGAGGACAAAAGCAGCGATACTATGCGCAAGATGAGGATGAAAGGAATGGAGAGCAGGGACGCCCTCAAGCTCTCACCCGGCTTGGCAGAGAGCAAACATCACTGCCAGGACCTCCATCCACGCCTGTCCTCCCAGTCCTGCCCTGTGCCCAGTGAAAGCCCCAGGGGTGAGAGCGAGGGTACCAGCCAGAGCCAGGAGCGACCTGGTCGGGATCAGAACTCAACCCATCTCACTGGCCTACCCACCAGGGACATGCTGGGTGACACATTTTGTTGAGGGACCATTAACTTCACTAACATCCTGGTCAGTGCATCCAGGCCCCGCCTCATGTCTCCCCTCAGGGCCAGGTCTGCTGGTGCAGCTGGGAGACTTCCCAGCTGGTCCCTCTGCGCTGGGTGCTGCCACCACCTGTGACATAACTCAGTGATATTTATAACCTGCTCGTTAGAACACAGCTCATCTTCCCAAAGAGCTGCTGTGCGGGTCAGCGGAACAACCCTGCCAGCCAGCCTCTGCGGGCTGGAACAGTGCTCGAGGTATCTGGCTCTCTCTTCTTGGATGACATTTTGAATCACGCAAAGGCATTCATCAAAGTGATTGTGGTTTCTGCACGTTACAAGCACTCACAAGGACCATTAATTCGCATCTTATACCTAGAGACAACCCAGCATTCTCATTCACGAGAACAGTCCCAGAGCTTGAAGATAATGGCTTTATCAGTGTTGGCGCATAAATACCTCCCTCATCCTCACCCGCACACATCAGATGAGAGCACAGCGGCGGCTTTATGGTGGCACTGAGGGAAAGGCTTGCGCTCGGGACTCCAAGCAGCACCCAAGGAAATCGAACATGAAAAGGACATGAAAAGAAAATGGCTTAGATGAAAAAGAGCTGGCTGCAGAACAGGACCATTTCTTCCGAGTCACAGGTCAAGCTCCTACAGTGTGCGAAAGGAAGACCATCTGGACTGCATGAAATGAGGGTGGGATTGAGGCAACATGGCTGAGGCTGGCATCCCAGGTTGGAAGGGCAGTCTGACCACCGTGAAAATCAGGCCTGGAAACAGGTGGTATCGAATCTAAATAGTAGGACTCGGGAGGGGACTGCGGGATAGGAGGAGTCACACAGGGCATCTCTGGTGTCCTCCCTGCAGGGCAAGTGTCCAGCTACAAAAATCTCCAGCTGCCAATGATCTGTTGTGCCACAGAAGTGAAATGGATTGCTCTGTTCACAAGCCCTGTGAGAGTGAGTAGGGAGCTTTCTGGAACATTCTATCACCTTCCTGGAGTGGGCTCCAAAACACATGTGCAGCTCTAGAAGAACAAAATAAGAACACAAGACTCAGGTCTACATTTTAGATCATTAATATGCAAAATACTTGACATCTGTGTGTGTGCATGCATGTGTATAAAAGGCAAATTTTATGCACTCCATCGATCACGACCACAGCTTATGAGAACTAATTCAAAGCTAAGAAGCAAATCTGGTGCGCCTATTGGAGGGGTCCAGTCCCAAAACCATGCCTCCTCCGCTGCCTTGGAAGAGAAAGGATGGCCAGAGAAACCCAGCTCCCCTGGAAGTGGTGGATGGTTTCTCCCGTGCAGGACCAGAGCCCTCTGGTGGAGGACTGGGGGAATTCCCCACACACTGCCAGGCAAAGCCCGATGCAACCCAGCCACCATCCAAATGGACTGCCTTTGAAACAAGTAAATTGTTCTCAAATTGTATCCATTTTATTCCTGGGGGGAGCATAAGGTACGGAAGATTAAGAATTCAATTCTTTCTCAAAAGTTGGGATGACTTCTGCCTGTAAACAAAGAAGCCACAGTAGCCAGTCTAGGAGGGGTTGGGGCTCCATGAACCACAAGTCTGAGTCTGGGGTCCGGCCCAGATCAACCTGACAGCAGAAAGGACTGGAGGCCAGAGATGCCACATCCTTAGTGTCAGAAGAGGAAAAGAAGTATTTCAAATGCAAAACAAAATTCTCAGCACCACTATACTGTTCATATTTTTTTTCAGACACACAATTTGATTCAATCAATCATTGTCCACAGTACAGGAAAAAACAAATGCAGTACATTTAGCTTTTAAAACTAAATGGACAATCATGATAGAAAGAAAAAAAAAGGAAATTAATTTCTAAGAGTTACGTTCTAAATGCTATGAAATACTCCAATTTGAGGGCAATAAACACTTTTAGGTCTCTAAACTATTAGTCATATCTTAAACTGTTTCGACCCATTAAATGTCTAGAAGGAAGTATTGCTTTAAGTCCACTCCAAAGTAAAGCAAGGAAGGAATTTCTCTGGTTTTGAGAGTTTTCACAGACCCTTAACATGCTGTCATTTCATTCATTCCAGCATCCTCGACTGCGAACGCAATGACGTCAGAATTCATTATGGCAGACTAGTCTCAAAACGGAGGTTCCTGACATTCGAGCAGTGGGTAAACTGTCAGAACGTGGGGCTCATCTGCTGTATCCTGCCTCAGTAAAGCTGAGCTGGGTGCCCCTCCCTCCACATGGAAGGTGCCCACCAGCTCCGCTATTACCAAGGACAAAGGGACTGTGAGTCCCAAGCAGCCTGGTGAGCCGCCTAGCCAGCTCTCACCGACCCACCTCACTGTCCATCTCTAACCCAGGAGGGGCAGTTCAGGTCAGGGCCCACAACCTTGCGCTGTCTTTGGTAGGAAAGCCTACCCACTTTTCATAGGACATGGTCTGTGCCTGCCTTGATCACTTCCGGTGTTTCTCCTCACCTTCCTTTTCTGACTTCCTCCTCCTCCTTCTGATCTTCCTCCTTCCTTCCCTCCTCCTTCCTCTCATCTGCTGGTTCCTAGGTGGTGGGAGGGCATGACTTCCTGAGGACACGCAGGGAGGTCACCTTTACCGCTGCCACCCATGGCTCTGTGCTGTCCAGCCAAGGGGTGGTCTGCGGAGGAGGGCAGAGCTTTCAAAATCAAGATCGAAGTGAAAACCCAGGCTGGGAAACACTGGGAGACTTGAGAAACACACGACTTCCAGATGGGCGGCTACTTCAAAGCCAAACTCAACATGCTTGTTGGTTATTTCTCTTTTTATTTATGTGGTGTAGAGTGGGAAACTACAATTCTTCCCCTTGGCTTGTCCTTCCAGATTCAGAGCCACTACGAGGCAAATGGACCAGGACCCCAAGGAGGACATTTTCTGCCTTCCTGTCCCTCTCTTTCTCACCACACATGGATTAGCGGGCAGCACATGTTACATGCGTGGCCTCAGTTCTGATGGGTGCCTGGGGGAGCAGACATGCCTGCCCAGTCACCAGAACACTGCGTCTAGAGAGGTGTGGATAATGATGATTTAAAGATTAAATAACTTCCTGGGGCTGGGCACGGTGGCTCGTGCCTGTAAGCTTTAGCCTATGAAGCGGCCGGAGCTAGGGATGGCGGTTTGAGTCCCGCCTGGGGCCAAAGTGAGACCTAGTTCCAAAAACATAGCTGGGCGTGGTGGTGCGTGCCTGTCATCCCAGCTACCTGGGAAGCTGAGGCTGGGGATTGCTTGAGTCCGTGGTACCCCGGGCAACGAGAGCCTGTGGTTCCATGGGCAAAAACAGCGAGACCTAGTCTCAAAAACAAAACAAAAAAACAAAAATAAAGCCCTTCCTGGCATTTCAGAGAAACGCCGTTGCCTTGACACATGTTTCTTCCTCTGGCTGAAGCGTCCTAAGGAGTTTGAGTCATCCTGCAGGGTCTAGGTCAAAGCCACTCTTAGCAGCCTTGTCTGAGAGTCCCCAGGGAGAGAGACCCAGACACCACTTCCAAGGTACTTCCAGCAAGTCCGTGTTCACTCTGAGCAACACAATGGTCTCATCTCTATTTTTGTGTGTCCACCAGCCAACCGTGATGATCTGAAGAACAAAGCCCCCAGCACCCACCTCTCTCCAGCGGGGCACCCGTGACGCAGGAGAGCGTGCGCTCTCCTCCAAAGAAAGGGAAGAGCGTGCGCAATCCGGTGTTCCGAAAGCCCTCCCCCGCCCGCTTGCTGGAGACCCGCTTCCATTACGAAGGGGACGGTCACAGTGAGCTCGCGCCCGTCAGGGACGCGCCCACAGCGAGATGGACCCTGGCTGCGCCCAACACCCTGAGAACCCAGAACCCAGAAACAGCCCTCGAGGCTCGAGTCCAATTTCTCTGAGTTCTCAGACTTGGGAACTGCCTCCTTTTCTCTACGCAG